>JAIPRN010004773.1:0-13368 GCA_025469175.1 Geopemphigus sp. TES_GeoC_2020
GGCGGGGGGGGGGGGGGGGGGTTTCGTATTCGAGGTTTTTTTATTTGTTTAACATAATACCGACGGACTAAGGAGCGGCTCGTCGTAGTTTTAATATTGAAAAATCGATAACGCTTTATACGGCTCGAGGACGACACGCCGACGACCGTTACGGTTACCGAACTACAGGTGTACACACCACCACCGTCAAACTACGTCACGTTGGTGACACGGTCACCGAACACGACATATACAACATCGGCGAATGCGCGTACGTTCGGAATTGCTCTGGACACGGGCGACACAATCAATTTGCGGAACTTCGAATCAGTCGTTAACGTACGCGCGTGCGGCGTGAATAGAGTCGGCGCGTACGAAAATCGTACTTGGACGGACGAAAATGGGCGTGTTCTATACGGTCGGCCCAATGACGAACGATAATTTAGAAAATTCGTTCGTAAACGTCGGCGTGTATTATGATTAACGTTTGTTCGGATACGGAGAAAAGAAATAATTTAGACGAGGGCGCGGCGCCTGTGGTCGGTGAGCGGCGGGCAACACTGACGAACTAGAGGGCTGATGTGCGCGCGGCTCACGTTGTATACACAAAGGTCGTTTCCTCCTCCGGAATAACGTTTCAAAGATTCCCATCAGTCTTCACGTCTCGTTTCCAATTCACATGGGGTTTCGTTTGACACACCCTCTACAGTGTATCTACTACTCGTGCGCACGCACGCACGCACGCATACGGCCCGATACGGGTTCCGACTTCCCGTCACCGCCGCGACATCTCACGACGTCAACCACTCAAATACGTTTTCTTTCTTCCCTTCTCTCCCTCACAACCGACTCCCTTCACACACACACACACACACACACACACACACACACACATACACGTACGATGCTGTCGATTCGTGGTCGTAGCCTCGTTCGTCGTAAAATTAATTTTATTCGGCGAAATAACCGCCGCGCGAGACGAAAGTGACCGTATTATTCTTACGAAATTCGTACTTATAGTGGTACCGTGCGAATATATACTTGTGGGTGTGTTTGTGCCATCCGTTCGAACGGACTTGCGTTACCGATGGCTAATCGAGGCGCAAATATTTGAACGCTTTATATGGCGGCGGTGTTCGAGACAATACGCTACGGATATCCTTTTACGATTTTTTCGGAAGTTTACCTACAAAAAAAAACGTACGGCGACGAACCGCCGTAATAAATAATGGCCCCTGCTAATTACCGTATAACCAGCGCACACAGCCCGTACGAAAACGCGCGCGAACGGCGCCGTAAAGGTAAAAAAATCGCTCCGTTTCGCCAAACGACGATCGTCCCCGTTGTCCGTAATCAAAACGATCGTCGCACAAAATACATATCGTATAGAGAGTAGTCTCAGGCGGCTCGCGAAGACAATTGCGTAACGCCGTATTAATAATCGCGCACCTCGTGCGCGCGGCTCAATATCGTCGTCGTCTACCGCTGTTTCACGCCCATCACGACACTAGCAAATCTGAATCCGAGTAACATAGCATACGAATACACACACACACACACACACACATATATATACATACACGAACGTATAAAAAAAAATTACGCGCGTATTACGGCAACACGTGTGCGCCGTCGCGTTGGTTTTTAATCCTTCTCACCCCTCCCCCCGGGGGTTATTTACGTACACAGAATCGATACGTACGCCCAGTTTTATTATCGTACGTTTTCGAAAACGTCTCGAGTACGTGTATATTCGAACCACGAGGCCGTTATTATTACGTTTTCCCCCGTTGCCCGTAGTACGTCGGCACTTGACGTCCGTCGTCCAAACGTCGCGTAAATAATTACGAATAATAATAATACGCGCGCGCGACGTCGTTGCGAAACCAACCGATTGTTTCGATACGTACGCGCCGTATTTTTTATTACCCTCCGATCCGCGACTCCATAGGAGACGTACACACACACACACACACATACGTATATATATATATATATCGGCCCGGTGCCAGCCACCGCTTTCGTTTCATAATATTCGCGACGTTTTACACTCGTCGTCGGCCAGGGATCCGGCCGAGGTGCCGATTGCGGACCCCGCGAAGGGTTTCTACACAATTGAACTTCCGGCGTGCACGCGCGTGAAGGGGAAACAAAAACGCAATTTCGCCAGCGGTTACGAGACGTAAACTGTCGGTCGTGAGCTACCGTATATATATATATATATATATATATAGTTCAACGGACAAATCGCTGTAGTGTAGACCCTACGCGCGTGTTCTATATATATACCTAACCTCATATTGCGTCACTAAATTGGCTAGCTGACTGCTCGATGACTACGATGCGGGTAATTTATCATAGTCCGCTTCGACGACGACCGTTTAACCGCTTTTAGTTAATACTTATTATATATATATAACGATAAAATCGTATAGAGGTATCGCCACCGCAGCAGCGGTCGAGGTGCAATGACTTCTTTTGCTTTCCCGAAACGATCGACAGGTGTTATCGGAATCGTCGTTTTCCTGTTTACGTTGAGCGGACCGCGTAAATAAATAAGTAAATATAAATACAAATACGTAGCCGAGCGTACGGAAAAATATTAAACACCTGTATATTCGTAGACGCGTTACGAGTGATTTTTGTAAGGTCGTTCCCTTCCTCCCCCCTCCCGAAAATACACGTAAGTGTACACCCCGCCGCGTGTTTCGTTCGACAATAAATAAACGTTCCGGCAATGCTGGTTAGGACCGTAAAATATGTTTATCGACGCATGTACGATCCAACGTACGTATTTCCGAGCGCCGTAATTCACGTAAGTTGAACGGCGTTCGGTTCGAGCAACGCAGGTTGTTAATGAGAAACGCGCGGCTCTACGGATCCGTCGGGCAATTACGCTTGTGAAAAACGTTCGACGAGTGGAGGATGTCTTTATGACGGTTATGGTTGTTCAATAATAACTCGGAAACGTTACACACACATATAGAACGTTTATTGTTTTTAATCGAGAAAATTAGAACGGTCGTTGTATTTGACTTTTCGCCCGGATTTAAAAGACGGTAATTTTTATATTTACACGGTAAAACGACGGTTGATTCACGACTACTACACGTGTATAAGACGCCGGGAATTTTTTACCTCCTTAGGGGAAAAACACGCGACACGTTTCGTTAACGACGTAGTATTTCCTAATAAACACGACGACCGTGTTGGCGGTGGTTATATACGACGATAATCTCGACCGTAGTATATTTGTGTACGTCATTATTCTGTACCGTTACGTTACTAAATGAATATAAAAGCGAGTTTCGCCGGAAATTCTCGGTGAACTACGTCACTGAACCGTTATAGCGACAAAAGTTAAACGCGTAGTTTTCCACGGGCGTATTACGTTAAACGAGTTAATCGCGACGGCCATATTATATATATATATAATTCGATTACAACGGAGCCGTTTTTCATACGGAGACCGACATAGTGAGTATGTTTTCTGTTTGTGGCGGCGATTCGATTAAGAACAAACGGGGCGCGTACACGATCGGAACGATATGGTGCGGTCGGACGCGTACAAAAGGACGGTATGGAAGAATTTCTCGCGAAAGTTTTTGATCGACGACTGGCCTTCGTCGTTACACATATATAATAAAAACGTACGCTTATACATATTTCGAGTAAAAGTAAACGCTACTGTTATATATATATATAGATTTAAGCCGGTAAAACACGCGCTAGCACGTCTTCGCGTATTTTCGATTTCGAGAAAGCAAAACGGCAACGCGGATTTATTTATTCCGTTTTTCCGCGTCGAATCGTACACTAGTAGCGTCTGTGAACGACCGGACTAGATTCGTCGTAACGAAACGTTATTATTCCAAAGCCTTAGCCGCTGGCATATGTCCATGTTCGGCGTGTTTTTATATACACGTATATATATATATATATATATATATTTTATTTTGTCGTCGTCGCTGTTATTGTTGGCCGTCCCGATGGTCGTGGTTTAAGCGTTAGCGACGACGATTATTTTATGCGGACAACATCGTCCGGTCACGTGTTTGTAAATATATATATATATATATATATATATATATATATAGACTTTGGTCGGCCTATACGGCGGACACGGATATACCTACTGTCGTACCGTGTTTCACACAGGGAGGCGGAACTTCGACGATGGTACTCCACAACCGGCGGACACGAAAAAATCGATCACTACCGAAAACGAGAGGGCGAACAAATATCTACGGAACCGAAACGCGAACAACGCCGGCTCGCGTATTTCCCGTCGACTGGGAAAATTATTTTACGAAAAAAGAAACGCGCGAAATGAACGAGCCGGGTGGAAAGTGCCGGGCGGCGACCCTCGAGAAGAACCATTCGTGAATGAAATTTACTACTCTGGCGCTATTCGCGTTTGTTTGTGCAAGAACCGACGGGCCGCTGCTATTGATATCCAAAGAATTAGACCGAGTTCGAAGCGTTCCGCTTTTATCGGGCACCGTTGTAGTAGCGCCCCCTCGAGTTTCTTAAACGAAATCTAACCACGGAAACCAGCGCAAGTACGGAGGGACGACACTGGACACGGTGTACGTGTACATTCGTGTACGGCCAACATTCCGAAATCCCTAACGCGCGGCGTGCACGTACGGCACGTAGAGTTGGCAATCGTCGGGCCCGTCAAAGTCGATGATCGTCGTGGCGAACGAACGTGTGGACTGCGGTACACATACACGTACACGTTACCAAGGCGTTACGAAAGGCGCCGGCGGTCTTTATAAGAAATTCTCGAGCGTTTTGGGCGCCTTACGGCTAAAACGCGGCAATAATGTTTACGCGTCCGAGTGGTAATTTGTTTTTTTGCCACGGATATCGCACTTGCGCTAGTCGTCAGATCGGAATGAAACGTATCCCGCCACGCGGGAACAACGCGATTCCCGGAGAGTTTTCTTCGACGGACGACCGAATTCTTCTTGTACCGTTTCGGTTTTTGTACGTAAACACTCCACACGTTATCGCGCCGTGTCTTTTGCGTGCGGCGCTTAACAAACGAGACGATTTCACGATCGATAAAAACGAACAACGTCGTTACGATCGTACACGCTGCACGTAACGATATCGATCATAGGCCGACCACGCGAATTTTCGGTGGCGAAAATAAAAACGACTTGGTTCGCGATTTGCGTTCTCGTTCGGCCGACTACTACTATTATTCTTATTACAACTACAACTACAACTACTACTACTACTACTACTACTATTACTACTACGTGCGAACGTAATACTCGTAAACGAAAAATTGGACGACGATAGACGCCAACAAAACGCGATTATGAACGGACGACGTGTTCCGGGAACGCGTAGAATTCCGACCGTTTACAATACAACGGGGTCCGAAGGAAAAATAATAGAAAACCCTTTTTCCTTACAGTACGATCAATTTAATCGTTGTCCGGGTGTCGTAACGTTTGCGAGCGACTAGGAACGTGTTTTCTGGCAGCGTCGTTATATTGTCGAAACAAATTCGCGCGAATATTTCCCCCCATCACACACAACACTTAATCATCATTCGCGGATTTCAAACAAACTGTTTGACGGTAAATAATAGTTAATAAGTCGTCGCGTCGTATATTTAAATTTACGCTTCGCACACCCCCCAACACAAATTCCCGATCTATTATTAGACCATAACGGCGCGAAATATCTTTGTCTGACGTCTGTTCTTCGCCAATCATCAAGTACGTCTCGTCGACGAAACTTACTTTCCACAAATGACCGGGGCTCGGAGAAATAGTATCATTGCGGCCCGCAAGTGTAAGTAACCTGGCGGACGACGCTTCGTTACAGTCGCGTCAGCCTTCGAAGCGCTTACGCGCGTTTCGAAATACTCGTAACGTTATAAAAATCGACGTTAAGTTCGAAAATCTCTCGTAATAATTATATTAGCCGTATGTAAACGCGAATCGTCGAACCGTATTTAAGGACGAACATTATAGACTCAATTATTGGCGACGTAAACGTCACACGCGTATTCTCTCTTCGACGCGTCTGAATCTAACCCGAATTTCGGTACAGCGATTACGTTCGTCGTCGCGACATTTTTGAATTTCAATAACATACAACCCGCACAGGTATGCGCGTAGTAAGTGCGATATGATTGGATAAAGGGAGACGAGAAAACACATATAGTTACGCGATTACGAAGCCACCGATCGGTGTTGACAAACAATAAATTTGATTTCAGTTTGCACGTAGGGATCGCCAGGAAGTGAAGGGGTATGCAAATCACGTCCTCGCCGACCGATTTAATTGTCACGGTTTTCGTGAAGGGTCGTGTTAGGTTAGGTAACATATTTTTTTTGTTCAACGAATCGGCAATTAACCATCCACTGTCCCGGTAAGTCGGCGGACATTATTTCGAGGCATGTTAGGTGACGCATAAGTCATTAGAGGCTTAACACTTAAGTTGTTAGAGACAACGGGGCGGAGAGAACGGTAGAAGGTGATTTTGCGGTGTTTTCGGAAACACGCGACTATCGCGTTTCGGTTCGATTTCGTAGCCGACCCCACCGAAACAGTCGTGTCCCGTACGTAAGCCAAATCGGCTTATGGGGAGCGAGCGTCTTACGAATTAAACGGTCGGTCGTCTTTTTTTTAACGAGCGCGTTTATTCGTCGATCGTTTTTTTTTTTGTGGTCAAAACAAGAACGAACGTCCGAATATTCATTCGTGAAACGAAAACGTTCGGCGCGGACAATAATTTCACCGGGCCTTTCTTCCAGCCTTCTGACCAGCCGGCGCCGCCAAGCCCGTGTCGCGTCGCGGCGTATTCATAATACGCACCGGTCCGCGCGTCCGATCGTGTGTACATCTATATCGTGTATATATATATATATATATATTATACGTACTATTTCGTTTACTATTTGGTAATCGTAGCGGTATACCGGAGTGTGGAGCTTGTGCGCATTATGGTTCAGTATAGTAACGCGTGTTGGTTACCGTGTTGAGAGAAACGCCATTTTCAAGACCTCTGTAAAGGACCTTTGTTCGGCGTACACGTACGGTGATCTTTAGCCACCGGAAAAAGGTTAACGGGTCTGGCGAGGGGAGAGAGGGAGGCTCGTACGATATACGTACGTGGCACACACACACACATATTCGAACTCGTGTCCGTGTGTAGGAAAAAAAATCGCCGAGTACGTACACGCCCGCGATATGTATACGCTGGGAACGAGCGTAACCCACGGACCAAAGACCACCGCATTAAAATATGTAAACGTGACCGAGCCGCCGACGACGAACGCGGCGGTAATATCCTTCGTATTTAATTCAATAATGTCCGTGGCGTTCGAGCGGTACGAAAAATTGTATTATTCGCCGCGCACGTGTGTGTGTGTGTGTGTGTGTGTGTGTGTGTGTAGAGGTAGGTAGGCACGTAGATAAGTATTGCGTAAAGAATAATCCAACTCGTACGTCTCGCGATGAACGTAATTCGTCGTTTTCGTTTCGTTTTGTACACTCGTCGTTTCGTACCGAAAATGTTATTGAATCGCCGTCTTCTCGTTCGTAACAACCGTACGCGATCGAACAAATATATACACCGACGACGTAAATTATTCGGGTATCACGACGCGGCGCGCGCCGTATACACTGCCACCCGCCTGCCTGTACACCAATACGCTTCAACCGCGCAACGGAAACTCGCGCGTTCGTTTCGTACAAGTCCGTTACAACGGAATATAAATCGTCGCGCCTTAAGTAAACGCGTATTATTTATGACGAAGAAAAACCGAATTGTACAATAATTGTATTCTCGGACGTCCGAGTCGGCGAACCGCCAAAACAATTAAATAACTCGCGATACGTATAGAGAGGCGCTCGTAGTCGTAAATATGCGAACTGCGGTTAACCGAACGGTTAAACGTATTGCCCGGACGATTATAATACACGGAACAATAGTAATAATTGTTATAAACGGCGAATAGATTCCACAAACGCGCCATTTAACGCGTTCACGATTCAACGCGAATAATAATAAAAACTCGTTTGTCGAATGCGCGTACGCATCGGCGAACCGCGATTGCGTCAATCGACGACGAATCGTTACGAATGCTACAGCCGACAATTTCGCCGTATACGCTGCTCCGCCGACGCATCGACGGAAGGTAATTGACTTACGACGGGGACAGTACTGAACTTGGTCCGCGATCGGTCGCTTTCAAAACAATGCGAACAAGTACGCGACGTTAGTAGTTGGCGAGTTGTTCACTACGATTTCATTTTTCTAGGTTATTTATAACGGATACACAAATGTACGCAAGTCCGGTATTGACGAGTGCACACGTAAACGTCGTTTACATCGAAATTTTCGAACGACAACGAAAAACGAGACTACGGAGTATATACACCGGCCGTATTTTCGTAATTCGCCCTAATATTAATAAACGGGCAGAACCGCTCGCCTGAATCGCCCCGTATTGAATATAATTTCAATATGGCGCGGACACCAAGCCCCATCCCCCACCCACGTAATTTTCGATACCGAGCACGGCAATTAAATATATCGCAAAATCGTTTAATCGTTTTGTCGACCGGCGGACTGTCATAACGAAACGTCGAACGTTATTTAGTAATTATCCGGGCGACCAGTAATGGTTCGTGTGGCTTTGATGAACACGGACGTTGGAGGAGAGTTCGTTACGCGAAAGCCTAATAATAAATCGCCACTAGGCGTACACGTATATAATAGAGTTGTGGTCGCGATATCCGCGTATCGACATTTTCGTAGAGCCTACGAATTTATTACTACGTCTACAAAAATGATTAGGGGTAAAAAATTTGGTATCCGCGTGCGGAAAATTCGCGTCGCTCTCCGAACGGAATGGTTTTTTACGTAATTTCGATACGCCGAGTATCAATTTGAACGCGTTTGACTACGAGTAAACAATATCGAGCACGAACGACAGAAAAGCGACGTAATTTTCCGCTTCGGGCTCGTACGTCACCGGTATTCGGTAGTTCGCTGGCAAATCGAAACAATCGAATCGTACCTCCCGCGAAAAGAAATCGAAATAAACACTACCGACTACAAATGGCCGACGTCGGCGCGCGTTTTTAAAGCGAACGCCGTGTATCGATCGAAACGTAATAATAACGAACGGACGACGAGTAACTACACCGTTCGTAAACGTTTCCGGGGCCGCCGTTTTTGTTTCAAGCGCGCGAAACGCGTCCAAAGACGACGATAAATATGGCGCGAGCGTGAGACGCTATCGGGGTTACGCGCGTACCTTGGGAAGAGGGGAGGAGCAAGAGACATGACCGCGAGGCATTTTTGTTTTCTTATTTCCCAGTTCCGTGACAACAATAAAGTGGCGCCCAGCTGTTTCTTCGTTTTATTTATTATTTTTTTTCCCTTTACATCGGACGTACGTGTGCGTGTATATATGTATATATATATATATATTACAGTAATCTAAGAAGACCGCGAGCGAGAGACCCGCAGGATGTCGACGAAAGGATGTCTCGTCCTCTTAACTGTGTCCCGATCGGTAGCTATTGTTCGAGTTTCCGACCCACACACGCCGCCCCATCCGTTTACTGCCCTGTTCGTTTTTGTTTATATATATATACACACACACACACACACACACACACACATTTCGTACGCTTAATAGGTTAGGTATTTACGCAAGCGTGTTCGGTGACTCGTCGTACGCGTATCGCCGGAGCGACGTTTAGAGAGGCACGGCGCGAGCGAGCGGTGTCTCCGGTTTTCCGACGATAATTTCGTGTTACGGCGGTCGTTCAACGCGCCTGACCGGGCCGTGTTAGTCGCGGCGGGGAGGGACGGCGGGGCTCTGTTTGACGTTCGGGACCGAAATAAATTATTATTCGTTTCCAACGTCGTTACGGCGCGTTTGCCACTGTTGCCGAGAACAACAACTCGTTTCGTTCGACGTGATCTACAACAATCGCCCCACGCGTATGCGGGGAAACGATCGAAGACGCCGAAATACGACACGTGCGGCCGAGCTTTAAAACCGTTCGCCCTAAGCGCGCGATACCGTCGATTCGCCAACGGCAAACGTACGTTCGACGACAGTTTCTTTTTTAACATTATCTTCCGTATCGATTTCACCGAATCCGTAATTCGAGTAACTTACGACGTCTGTATGAATATCGAATGACTTAACGATTCGCACGAACGGTGAAAATAAATAGCTCCATCTTCTATCCCCCCCCTAAACCGATTCGAAACGAAAAAATTATTAAGACAATTTTATACGCTGAAATCGACGCGTGACTAATCTCGTCCGAGATGATTACGAACAAAAGTCCTCGGTCGTTTAAATTTTAAAAAAATCGGAAAAATTTACGACGGAAAAAATAGTTATATATATATATATATATATTCAAAACGGAAAGCCGCTCGACCAACGGTGATTCTATTATTTAACCAAACGTCCAAGTATTAAATGTAACACACGATACGCAATGCGGTATTATAAACAACGAAATTGATATTTTTATTTCGACAATACGATATAATAAAAGTTTCGGGACGTTAACGTGATTTCTTACTTTTTTCTTCGAATATCGCGTTAATTCGTGCTTACGTTTTATTTAGCGCAGCGGTCGGCGATTACCATAAAACAATGGAAATAAATACGAATAAAAATATCGTATGTCTCGTAAAACGTACGCGCGATTATGTTTGAAACAATATGGCGGGGTCTTTTATAAAATTTGATATTTGACGAAAATATGTAAAACAAAAACAAAATAAGAAAAGAAAAAAATCGCTTATTGTAAACGAAACGAAATCTACATATACGTTTAACACGTGTTTCGTTCTCGTTGATACGAAAGACTACAAAAATCGGTATAGAATTCGCCGGAAGATTTCTTCGAAACAGTAAACACGTCGAAAATATGGGTTAGACATTTGTGACGTTCGCGTTTTTCGTTTTGTGTATAATAATACTCTAACGCATAACTTCTTATTGTAAACAAAATTCGATTCGTACATCGTAGCGTTCAATTACGAAATTTCGCGTCACCCGTTTCGCGTTTACTTACGATCCGTAGAAAAAAGGAACACCTTTTCCACACTTTTGTATCAGTTTGTTGCCGTTAATTACATTCGTCAATTGTACGCGCGAATTTGACATTTTACCGTACGTTCCAAAACGCTATTTAACGGACGACTAAACTATCGATTATTTCGATTTTTGTTGTCAACGAAATACCACCAACCAATCACTCTGTATAGAGACGCGTACAATTAATTGTCGTCTCAAAATAGATTTTTCGATACGCGGTAAGAGCGGAAAATGGCGGCGGCGCGTTGCACGGACCGTCCGGTCCCGTTGCGTGCGTACTATTTACGGACCGATATTGTCGTTCGCGATTATTCGGTAAAACTATTTTCGGACGAATGTTTACGTTTTCGAGCCATCATTATTGCTCAGGAGCGCTGCTACGTTCGAAACGCCATTATTCGTAGCGTTGATGGTAAGTTTTTAGCGCCGCGTCATTTTCCCAACACTAATATAAATCGGTCGACCGTTAGGTTGGAAAATATTGTCTAAAAACGAATACTTTCTAACAAACACCAAGGCGCTTTACCCCTTGCCCATATTTATCCGCGCTTAATTCGGATTTCTATTTAGCGTCGGATGATAGTCTCGCACAAAGGTCCTCCGACAATACTGTTTCTCCCCCAGAAGGTAAAAAGATCTCGTATCTGCTTCGGGTTTAGTAAGGTCAAGCGAAGGTTTCTCTGAACGCGCACATGCCGCCATTGTGCTCGAGAACAGAATACGCGCGCACACAGGCGGTTGTTTTTCCATTGAACGTTTACTACGATTGCGTACTACATACATACACACACACACACACACACACACACAAATATATATACGAGCGGCGATTGATATAAAGGCTTAAGCTCCTTGGATACTCTTTAATATTACTATGATTACCGTACGTAACGTTAACGCGTATTTATTTCACGTCTCAATTGAGAACGTCAGGTATTATTACAATAGGCGCGCCGGCAGTATTAAAAATTGTGCCAGACGTTTCGTTAAGCGCGCGTAATTTATATCGGCCGATTAAAAGCGAAACGAGCGACAACGATAGTTCACTTTTACCCGAACGCACTCAAGGCTATATATATATATATAGAACACGTGTATTGCCCCGCGAACAGGCGCGCGATAATCTTTTTCGCCTAGCCATCCATCGTCTCGGACCAGAGAAACTTTTCGAAAAGATTTATGAACCGAATTTTTTTTCTTTTTTACGCGCGGCCGTCTAAGGTGAAAAGTGTTCACCGCCGTCGGTGAACCGCCATGAGTGGAGCGAATTTTGCTCGTACACCGGACCGACCACGTAACGTAGAAACGTTACGAAGAAGAAAAAACAACAATCGGTAGAACGACGGCGGTATAGGTACGCCGCCGTAATAAGACGATAATTAACGCCATACAATACTGATTATCGCGCTTTCGACAATACGGTACATCCGTGTAATGGTCGCGCACACGAGTGTTTTGATCGTGGATCAAAGGACGACCGAAATTATAAATTGCCGACGAAACGCCAAAAATTACAACTTAAACGCGTTTACGAGTAAATCGGTACGAAATCCTTTCATTCCGCGGACACTGACGATAATTATTCCTTTTTTGCCAATTACGAATGTTTCGACGGTTTATTACTTTGTAATATTCACGGGTATATCGTATTTTGGATAATATTTTAAGGTGGATTACGAACGGCCCTTAAGCTGACACCCTTAATAAGAACCACTTAGTACGACGTTCTTCGGTTACAACAAATTGTACCGTGTTTTACGACATATCCGAGAAAACAAAAGGTACAATACGTTGGACGATATCGACGGTTACTTGTCGAATATAACGCCACCACGGCTTGGTCACTAACACAACGACGGCAATAAATAACGTTCGTATTCGGCCGACCGAATTCAACTCGTACGGTATTATATTATAAACTTCGAAAGAAGAAAGTGAATTTTGTTTTAAATATTTTTCCGGACTTTCTTGAAGATTTCGTACGATAACTGTTTAATTTGGCTAACGTCATATTCGAAACGCTTGTTGCGTTTAAAGTCGAGAGAAAGCGAAATTGTCATTTTTTAATTTTCGATCCAGTTCGCTATCCGATAATATCGATTTTCTATACGGGAGACCTTGGGGGATGCGAATTTCTTAGAGACCGATATTAGAAAACGGTTCCCGTTAATATATATATATATATATATATATTGATTGATTATAAAACTCGGACGGTAGTGATTACTCGCAACGAGATATTGGAGCATATTAGGCGAGCGAAGCATGGAAATCGACGAAA
>JAIPRN010004774.1:0-13363 GCA_025469175.1 Geopemphigus sp. TES_GeoC_2020
ATAAGTCGTGTTATGAAGACCAGAGTCATTAGAGTTTAAAATCAGATATAACTGTACTTTTGTGTTGAACACGTTAATTTTATATTATAGTCATGTTTTTAAATCAAAAAATTTTTTTTGAGCCATTATGTTTATAAATATATTATTTTTACCGTTCCATGCTTGGTTTAAAAAAACATTGTGTCGGACCGAGCTTTTAATGGTATAAGACTCAATAAACATATGATAAATTGGTAGAGAAACTAAGTACGTATGACGAATAAACGAAGAACGCGTTAATTTACCCCAATTTAAATAATTACCGTTTCTTTAACGGATGAAATGTTTTTTAGTTCTTTTCGCATCATATTTTATTTTTATAACCCATTTTATAAAATAAATGAAATTTTAATGGATGATGCATATAAGACCAAAAAAATGAAATTGAAGTTTATTTAAGCATAGTATACACATATGCATGTATAGCTTGTACGTCAAGATAAAATTAAATTATAACTGAGCCGTTTAATATGTTGTCGATAAATGTCATATTCCTTAAGTGGTTATTTTTTTACTTATTATATAAGCTCCAAAATTAATTAATCGATAATTTTTTTTTATTAACTTTTATTACTTATCGATTATAATATTAAAATTACGATTATATACGGGCAAAAAAATGTTTGTATATGTTATACGTAAGTATTTTGTAGAAATTGGTTAATAACGTCTAATACTGTACAATCGTAATGATCGACCAAAGATTAAAAAAATAAATAAACAAATAAATCGTGCGAGTAAAACTCAATATTATTTATCATAAAAAAAAAACCAATTGTAGTAATCTTTTTAAACCGTTAAGATATTTTTTAACCTTTAGGATCAGAAACTGTTGACGATAATATATTTAAACGAACATTTTACAAGTAACGCTTACACGAATATACAACAATCAATAACGACTGTATAGGTTGATTGTGCCGTTCGAACGATCATGCACATAACGTATCAACAATCGTATAAACCATATGAAAATTGTACAAAAAAAAATATCAATTTGGATTTGGGTTTATCCAATTTGACTCGTAATAGTCTTTTAAATTTCTTTCATACACGGAACGCAATCGTTCGATACCTATAAAACCAACGTGCCGATAAAAAACATCGATTTATCTAGTGAAAATCTGACCCGTAAAGCCTTTATGTCGCGTTTGAATTTGAAAATACAAATTTCACCTACTGGTAAATTAGTTAAAGATTACGGTGTAATTGTGTCTTTCACTAGCCAAATTAATATGAATAGAATATTGGGTGCATGTACTGTACAAATTATATCGTAAACATATAGTAGGATGTTTCGGTTCAGTCGGATACTAAACTTAGCCAGCGCCACGCTCAACGCGACCCACATTTTATACTACGTACGTCGCCGTCACAAAGATGTTTCGCATACAAACGTCGAAGATAAAACCGAAAACAACGTAGCACGTACTATTTTGTATATTCCGCTTCTTAATGTATCAGCGGTTTAAATTAAAAACGCCGATCGGCTACTCGTTCAATAATGCGTCTCGAATGGATATCGTTTAACGTACGGTATTTTCAATAAATCCGTTGTTCCGACGGGTGACGCAATCATTCGTCGTCCGGGTAATCTTCTTTTTACTTGATCACGTCATACGACGTGTAACAAATTAGCTGTACCGACGGAAAATCATTTACACTGGCCACTGATTATAAATAAAACTAATATTTCGAACCGGTCAACTAGGCTCTAGCTTTAGTCGATTTCCGGATAATATTTCTTATTATTTATACTGTTTAGATATTATTGGTTTTTCGTTCGTGATTTTCGTAATAACGTTTGAAACGTAAACGGCGCGCATCAACATTTACACGGGTACAATCGTTACTTGAATGTGCCAAGTTTCACGATGGCAAACGTTACTGTACGTGCGATACACACGTGAGCACATTTTCCCGTACAATTCGAACGTTACAAGTGATAGCGCGTTTGCTCGTCGTAATTATTAAAAGTTTATTTCGATGAATCGACTTTTATGACTAAAAGTTGAAACTTGCGTATATTTATTTTTCGGAATGGGAGGAGAGGGGTCGTTATTCGGCTTCTAGAACTAATCTCGTCTCGTGTCGCGTCCGAATCTTCAACTATCGCGCCTGCGTTAATTAACTTTTATACTAATAAAATCTATTCGCGTTTTATTATTAATTAAATTACACGCAGGTAAGCGCGAGACACGTAAAAACGATCAATTGTCGATTATCATAGTAATCAAAATCGTGGTTGGTTTATCGGCGCTATCAATTTTTACTTGTATTCATTGTATACGACAATTTTTTCTTTTTAAGTGCAACAGTTTATATAGCCGATCATTGTCGCACGGTATTACATGGGACGTGCCTAAAATCAATAGTTTACATACGATAACCGAGACATCGGATAATCGAGAAAATGTATGAAGTTAATATTTCATACATTCAACATTTTCACGACGGACATAACGATACATTATTTTTCCCCGATAACGGTACACCAAGAGGAAGTTGTGTAATAGTGGAAAAACGTACGGGCTACGTGTGAGAAGAACGGTACATTTTACAATTGTCGGAATTTACAACAAACGAACATTCACGACCTGAAATAGTAAATAGTTGATTTTATAACAAAATCGTTTACTTATTTATAATAATTTCGTTTTTACAGTCCCGTATGGTATTGCAGTTTATTTAGTCCCCGTGGCTGACTAAATAGATCAGCTTGAATACCGAGATGAAAAAAGAGGCCGCGAATGATTTCAAGGATTTTTATAAGTTGACCGAAAACGCTGTGATTGTTATGTTATTAACTATTTTGTTTTACATTTATATTTTCTTTTTTCTACCATAAATATTAAATAAATTATTTTAGGCAAGATGACGGATAGAAATGAAATTAATGTGTAAATCGTAAAAATTAATAAACCGACCGACGTTTAAATAAATCGTGAAATGAAGATTTGTATAGAAAGAAACTTGTGGATTATAAGATCATTCGACCATAAGCTAAATAATTGGAAAACTTACGTGTATTATTTATAACTGTAACCGTAGATTACTTTTTTGATCGAATAAAGGCACTAGCTTACAGTGAAACTGTAGTTATATTTCATACTTATGAAACATAACTGAAACGGTTAAACTGATTTAATTGATTTGCTGTTTCGAGATGAATCAAAAGAAAAGTTGACGAGTTGTAAATATAATTTATATTGTACCTTTTTCATTCGATCGATCGATCAATATAAATTTAAATGTATACACAGTAATATGCATATACTGTATGATTATAATTTTTCTAATTACTTTAAAAACGTAAAACTAAATTTATGTTATGTTTATCAAACTAAATGAGAATGGTATACATAATGTAATTGTTGTTATAAATGACAAGTAATTAAACACATGATTGTAAATGATAAAATAATTGATTTTACTCTGAAAAAACGTATAATTTGAGAATCGTTTGTAAATCAATTTCTGAACGCAAATAGTCTATAAAATGTACAATATTTTGATTGGAAATTCTTACGAAATATACAACGACGTAATTTATCTACAAAGCACAATCGACCCAGTCGTAGATATCCGAGTTCTTCAATGTTGGTGACGTTGGCGTGTGGGTCGGTTTCTTCAATAATTATCTGTTTTTATTCTTTTTCAACGTAAACGTTCTGGTATTTTAAACGATTCTTAATTCTGTCGACTTCTTCATATTCGACATCGCCGTATTCCAATGTTAGTTGACGATAATAATTAAGTTTAATGCGTTCTCCTTAGGCCTTTTGCGTCTTGCGTAATGTTACCGTGTTTGGAAGTCCGGTGTTGCGTGAACCAAGTACCGAGGTACTGACATTTCTTTAATGAAATGCTTCTTGTTAATACTTAAAACATTGGCTACCAAAATGACCGCTGATATTTTAACGCGCATTTTACTTCTGTAGAAAAGAAACTTCATATATGACTTAAATAAACAAAGTCAACGGTACATTAAACGTGTTTTCAATGTATTTTTTATTAATCTTACTATTACGCTAGTTGTGAAATTCTCACCAATTAACGAACATTTAATTACTCTTTATTGCATACGATTCTTTCAGTTGAATAATCGTCTGGTTAATATGTTTCGCGTGATTTCTCGGAATAAAAATAACTAGCAATCAGTTTACCCGTATCATTTTCGAGAGTGAATGTTAGAGATTATGTTTTATTAACTTCATTACAATTAATACGAATTACGCATACTACGCTTATACGATGGGCCAAATAACAGGAAAAGACCGACATTCGTAAATACTAAAACGTATCGTCATATTTTAATTTTCGTTTTCTATTGAAAATATTGCTATAGTATATTGTTATTATAAATTGTTCAAGTATCGACATTTTATCTTAACACATCTTTTTACACGTTTCGCCATTGTTTCCAAAGATTGCGATACTTTTCGCGTTATATGGGAAAATTCGGATAAATCGTCTAAATGACAATGTTGCTGAGGCACGTGTTATGGTTAAATTGTTGTGACCATAAACCACGCGTTTAAATTTTTTAATAATTTGTTATAAAATTCGGCGATGATCGAATAAAAATTGTATAAAAGAAAACCACCATTACGCGGCTATATGAATATATATACACGTATACGTGTATGTAAGTAATTAACATTATCAACCGAAGTGGAACGGCGGAAAATAAATAAAATCGAAATTCCCGTACATTTAAAATAGACGTATATACCATATAAGTAAAATAATCGCGTGGTGTTAGTAATAACACGTCGTAGTATACGATAAACATTTTCGTCGAATCGAACCGTGACCATCGGCACAGCCACTTGGACGGACCGCGTTCGAGTGTCGAAAAAAGAAAAATGATCTCCGCATTTTTCCCGCATTTGAACGCGTACCATATCGAACCCATAAATACATACTATATATATATATATGTACACGTACGCGCGATATCGATTTATTTTCTTAACGCCTCATCGACCAGGGGACGCTTTTTGTACTCGTTAATCCCCAGTCTAACATAACCTCGACTTCGTGAGTACGAAAATATCGGGAACGTATTCGAAAAACGGACCCGCTTCTCCGTCGACGATGTTTGGTTTACTCGGAAGGAATGCCACCCGCGTTTTTTCGTACCGAAATTAAAGCCGCGTTAGTTTTCACGCGCCGTAACACGCGAATGTACGTAATATTCGTGTATATTATGAACACGATCGTAAATCGCGAGGCCCACCGAACCCTTCGTCCCGGTCCGGCTATTATACGTCATATCTATACACATGCGCGCGCGCGCATAATATATTACGCGGGGATGAAAACCACACGGGCGCGCGCGGTCATATAATGACCGGTCGAAGAGATTTCGATACGTGATGAAGCCACTTCTCGTGTGTAGCACCGTACTTGACTGAACTATATAATATACGTATATAATAACACGTCGGTCGTTTGACGGTCCGTCAATCTTTATATATATATATATATATATAACCTGATACTTACTTATATATATATTAATTTAATAGGTATACACCAAGTACCTATAATATTAGGACGCGTGACGTTACGATGTCACCCCTCTGACAATTTTTTCTACGGTTTTCTTGAAAGGGACTTCGCACGTTATAAATATGTACTCGAACGTATTACAGGTTAACGCCGACTCGCGGACGTCGACGGGCCAATATTTTCCTATTGTACCGCTACGACCATTGCTCGCCGTCAAATGTGTTTCACATAATATTGTACGACCGCGTACATCATTCGGGCGACAACGCGCATTGCGTTCACGCCGGGTGTAAAATGCGTGTACGTGTTCGTACACAGGACCATGCATTGGGCGAATTGTACACAGATACCGCGCATTTTGAGAACTGTCCTCCAATTGTCGTCAATTACGTATTAATTGACGTTCGTACGAAAAAATTTAAAGATTTCGAACACACGCAGGCCGATCTGGGACTCATGAACGGGTGGGACCATTACGGCGTAAAAATATGGCTATTTTAAAAACTTTAAATCCGTTCGCGTTTTCCGATAAGCGAACTCCGTAGTGTACGTTAAAGGGTAAGTAAAAAGATAAAAAAATCGTAAATCATATCGAGTAATATAGGCGTTTGTCTCGAGTTTTTCATTTTATAAGACAAACAAATATGCTGATATTCGTTAGCTGAAAAATATATATAGACAAACGGTAAAATAATTTAAACATCAGAATTATCGATATTACCCTCACGGAATTCCACACTTTGCAAAACGAAATTTTCATTTTACCATTTAGTTTACATTTTTTCTTTCGCAACGGAGAGGCAATTTCCCCTAGTGCCTCTCCCTTGGCAGATTCAATAGAGTCGTTTAAATCAGGAAATTCCGACGTTGTAATCCCCGTAATGAATTCTGTTGTGTGGCCCCGATCGCCGTAATTATTTTATTATAAAAATTAATTTTCCAAAACGTTTTCCTTTTAGAATTCGATTTTTATACAATATAAGGATATTTAATGTGCGTAGTAAATAAATTACATATAAATCACTTAGTTCCGTGAAAGGTTTATTTTTTTTCGAAACGCAAGTTTTTAAAGGCTGCAAATTAAATTGCCTGAAAAAGTATATTTAAGCGTAATGTGCGTATTCCCAAACATTTTTGTCTTTTGAAAAATGCACATTATTTGACTAAAAAAAACAAACAAACGGTTTACTATAAAGAAAATAATCGTGATTTTGATAATTTTATAAACTTAAAACATGACAAAAATGAGATTCCTGTTATTTATATGTGACTTCGGTTTCGAAAATATTTTCCTTACCTACATTTATTAAATTTATTTCTTTTTTTGTTTATGTCAAACGAAATTATACTAGTTTGTAAGTACACGAAAGTTATGTATTTTAATTTGTTCTCTCTTTAAAGTTTAGCATACTCGTACTTACTCATCATAATGATCGAAATTGTCAAACGATAATCGTTAAATCCGATATTTATACATATATAGATCAAGTATGTATATTAAAGAAAAAAGCCGTTATTAAAATTTAATCGTCTTTAATAATACAAAAAAGGTACAAGTTAAGCAATATGTAGTTTAAAATTATAAAACGTATATTATAATCACGTATAATTCAATCGATATTATTATAGTTTCGCGATGTAAAACGTAAATATCGTATTAATGTACTCAAATTGAAAACTAAAATTATGTGTAGGCTATATCGTGTGTGCGTCCGAAACATAACGGTAAGACGTACGTACATTTTGTGATATTCACAGCGTATAGTGAAAACAGAACGTTTAAAAAGTTGGATGTTTCACTCTGATAATATAGTAGTTGTCGGTGAATATTGATAGATAAGACGGTAGTTCTTTATTGTTTTTGATGTGCGCTGCGAGTTGATCGATTTTAATGCGCATTTCTTTTGTAGACATTTTCGCTTTCGTGTGGTAACAATTTCTGGAAAATAAACGTTTTGTACGTTATCGCGCGAGACAATTCGTTAAAACTATAATGATCGGCGCAAAACGCGTGAGATTGTATTATTAATGTTTACGTTATCGCGCATTAATTCTGTACATCAATTGTAACAAAATGATTATTATTTGTTTTTCGTTATTACGGGACGCGAGCAATTTTCACGATCAAATCACGAATATCGTATACGCGTATCCCAACTCCAACATTTTTACGTGTACAACAATTGTCGATTCTCGATCGTTTCTGAACGTTGGAAATATATTGTTTTCGAATACAAATCGTACGATACACCCTAATGTATAAACGAATTCACACTTGATATTATAATATTACTGAGTGACGTCATGCAACGAGCGTACAAAAAATTATTATTTTCTTAAGAATAACATTCCGGTTAGAAGCGTTTTAAATATCGTTTTCATACCTCGAATAAGGCAAATTTATGTGTAATATAAATAAGATTATCAAAAAAGTGGATTACAACGTTAAGTAGAACAATCGATAGGAATCCGTTTATAGTAGATTCGTGAATTTATTGATCGATAAAAAATGTGATTTTAGTTACGAGCTAATATACATCTAAAACACGGTTTGGGTATAACGCGAAAATATATTAGATATTTAATAGTTAGACGCGTCTATTGAAAATTGGAATACGGCAATACGTCGGATCACTTTCGTGTGTTGTTTGAACAAAATAACGCGTAAATACAATTATTATCAAAATTATGCTACAGAGGAAATCTTTGTTTTTGTTATTATTATTTGTTTTCTGTTACATTTATAATAGCGTTCTTAAAATAAAAACGCAATTTATATGTAAAGTCTTACTCAATAAAATAATAGAGTGAATTATAAGTCAAACGAATGTTATATATTTAATTATAATGTCTTAAATTATTTCAATAGTATTGTATTTTTAATCGAACCACAGTAACATTATATATATATATATATATATATATATATAATGTTGGACTCGTCGTTACATAATCATTACTCATAATCGGAAATATATTGATAATTATTTACAATACTTAATTATAAAACAAATATTGTGTTTATAATATATATATGTGTGTGTGTGTGTGTGTGTGTGTGCACGCGTTGCAAATTTATAACTTTATATTTTGGAACGATTTTTGTTATATTTACAATATATTCCACTCAAATTTAATAAATCGTCTTTTTCATTTAACACGATAATAAAGTACAACTATATGGTTATTAGTATGTACAAAAGCTTTTTTTATTACCCGTTAGAAAAACGCTGACTGGCACACGTTATTGTAGTCAAAATGTTTTTGTTTCAAACGTTCCTACGCAAAATCGGTACTTTTAGCGTAAATTGAAACGTAAATTAAATAACAAACGAATAAAATCGATAAACATCCGACGCGAGTATATTTTCAATTCTATACGAGCACAATATAAAATTCCAAATATTTTTCACTTACGATAAGTCGTTTCGACTAACGACGCTCCCGGTGGCAATGAAACATCCAACTAGATCTGCCATTTCGCCGCTTTTTTCGTGCGCAATACAAACGCGTTTCTATCACGAGTTGAACGATTATTTTTTAGGATAAGTCATCATTGGGCTTTCGAACGGACCATTGTTACGTATAATTGCGTCTCGTCACCGGAAGACATCGTTTAGATTTCTCGACGTCGTTTAACTACGTGCTCGAGTTTCACAGGTAAATTAGATAAAATCGGAGTACAAAAATAATAAATCATTAACCGACCGTTCATCGGTGCGCGTGTTTATTTTTAATGTGGAAGTTTCGGGGACTGTCGTACAAGTGCACCGTGACATAAACAGAACAATGACCGGTTTCGCGATTTCTACGGCATTTGGAATCGCCCGACCGTAGTTTTATACCATTACAACACATTTCGGTTAATCAAACGTTTCTTAAACGAGCAGACGTACACTGGCGGTCAGTCGAAAATCATATAAATAAAGCAGCCGTGCCCTAATTCGTAGAATTTTTACGTTTGTCACAAATGAAATGCTCGTACATAATATACGAACGTAATATTTTACGTCATACCGCCGTGCTTGTTGCATTTATTTGATTCTGGGTTGACTCTCACTATATTAAAACTCAATAATTTATAATTTCCACCGTGGTCTTACGTGTTTACTACTATACCACAACACTATGTACGTTATCGTAAACTAAATTAATATTCATACGCGTCGGGGATTTTTCGTTTCGTATCACGATACGTTCAAAGTGAATTATGTGTTACGACTTCGCTTAAATTACGCAAATGGAAATTACGAACCGTACACAATTGTCGTGTTCATAAGCGAGCGTAAATATTCGTGAAATTTCCGACGATATTTGAAAACAGAAACTCGAAAATCTCCTTGTATCTATTTAGACGGTTACACAACGTTGGGTCAATAGAATTCCTCGGACGAACTCGATTTCATACGATAAACGTAAAATGCAACCGCGTATTGTCTTCGTACGTACCGAATAAAAATACACAACAATATATAGCGCGCGGCCGTGTCGCGAAGTGTAAAAACACGTACCGAGAAACTATGATAAAAATCGTTTTAAAACGTGCGAATACGCAGTGCACACCTGCATATATGGCGTCGTAAAAAAAAACTAGTTTAACGTTATTTCAAACATTAAAATAGTAATTGGACATTCGTCGCGTGAAATAAATTCCTTCCAATCAACATTCGCAGTGATCGCTAATCTTGTATTAGCTAAAATGTAACTAATTACACATATTGTACTCCCGAATAAAATACAACTCGATTAATTTTTAAGTTATACGAAAAAATCAACGATTTAATATTTTAGACTAGTACATGACGATATTTTTCTATCTGTCGTAGTATATAGTTTTTCATTTATTCGATTTCGTAGAACCCCGCGATATAGTTTATTCGTTCTAAAAATGATTGAAATTAATAAGTGTATCGCAGACTCGTATTTAAAACATTTGTCGCGTTATCTGTCGATAATATATTCCAAATTTACAATCCTTAAACGTACGTAGAACATTATTTATGTATATTAATTAGGCGCGTTGTGCCATTTTCCAAATGAAAACAATTTGTTCCTTTAGATTTTGAACGTATTTGTTTTTACAACGACGCCTTATTCGTGTATTTATTTGGTCCGTGAACATTTTACCGTAATAAGTGCTCCGATTTTTACGTGTAGCGCCATTTTTCGGTAACGAATCGTATCGTCTAGGTGTTTTAAACTACGCGTTTTTTCTTTTGATTGTTTTCAATAATTTTCTTAAAGACGGCGTGCGTATAAACAATTTTGTTAAAAAAGCGTGACCAATTTTCGGCTACGCATAATGTTTCGAGTATGTCGACAATCTCCGGTTTTCGTTCGTTCGTTTATAATCGAAACTTCACGAAACGTTCAATTACACTATGGAAAACTTGAATATTTAATACGACGTTTATTGCGTAACATTTTAACATCATAGGAAAAATTCAAATCCAACCCGTGGACCTCCGAGTTACCCATCTATAAGCATCCCTGTCTTAAGTAATATATATACACATATACGGGTATTTGTAATATTAATGTATATATATATATATAATATGAATATGTATTTACGTTCTTTTGGGGGGTGCATGCCCCATCAAGATGTGTATATCCCGTGCGCCTCCGCCGACGTAATTTTAATATTATATATATATATAATATACCGACGGGAATCTCAACCGCCACTGCTCGAGGGGATCTCCGTTCTCGGTAAACAAATAATATATATATATATACACACACACAATTTACCGACAACCTCGGTGGTGGCGGCGGAGGCGGCGATGGTGAAAAACGACTCAACCATCTCCGGAGGCGTTTCACTTTGATCTACAAAGTCAAAAGTTTGCTTCAGAGGGCCACAAAAACCAACGTTTATATAATACACTATATAGGTACGTTATTATAACTATATATATGTATGTATATTTACAAGACTATATAACGACCCCTTAGGTTACACCGTAATGTATTATATTGTATATAAGTATTTTACTGTTTCGCCCCGCACGTTCAATTAACCGGAAAACCGTAAGCAACTGTTTGTCGTCATCCTCGTCGTCGTTGTCGTCGTCATCGTTGTCGTGTTATATTATGCGCAGTTAATTCGATTTCCAGTCTTCGTCCTATTGCGTGCGATGCACATTTTCCGCGACAAAGCACAAAATCGACTTTCTCCCACTCATCTGTACGTATACGCGATTAATCGTTTTGGATGTGTAAAAACTGTGGACGAATTATTTAGTTATACGTCGATACGAAAATAACACGAGCGTACTCGGTTAATGGAGTTGATGAAAAAAAGGGAAATTGGAGATGGCAAATCATCCTCAATGGATCACAATTTTAAACGTATTGTTTTCCATAAATATAACACGTACATAACCGTCATTTATAATGTTTATAGGTTATAACTCAATATATATATGTACTTTATTTACCCACACAAGAAGAGATCAAGAATTCAAAACCGTTTTTTCGGAAGGAAAAACGTTACTCTCGAATTTGGCATAGTTCCATTATAGACGAGATCGTCTTGAATAAAGCAAGTAGACTCGCATATCAATTCGTTGGCGGGTTCTTTCAAAATACGTATTTAAAATGTACGCTTTTGTTAACGTACTTGCTGATATGATCTCCTCACTTGTTACGTTGCGAAGTGCTGGCGGTCATTCGTTTCCTTGTCACTTATAGTGAAACGCCATCTGAAATTCATCGTCAACTGGTGTTTGTGCATAATGATATTGCTATGAGCCGTAATAAGGTTGTGAAGTGGCGCAAAGAGCTAAAAAGAGGAAGAATTAACGATAAAAAAAGAAGTTGCCGTCCATCCGTCCGTGTTGGCTGCTCAAATTATTGAAAAAATTGATTACCCTTGAATTAATTTGGATAGGATATTTTCCCTAATCCACCTCAGAGTCAAAATCTTACATCTTGCGGTTTTTTGTTTGTTCAATCAGTTGAAAGAATTTTTGAGTGAAAAATATCATGAAATAAATCAGGAACTGGAAAAAGATGTCACTGTTTTGTTATAGGAGGTGGCGGGAGGAAATTATAAAATCGTGAAGCTTTCATATCTGTATACAAAATGTTTTAATTTGAATAACGTTTACGTAGAAAAGTAGCAATGTAGTCAGTGGCGTACTTAGACCTGAATTTCAGGGGGAGTTAATTTTAAAATAAATGACCATAGATATAACGTGGGTTGAAGTATAAAAAGATTTTAGTTTTTCATTATTATTGACTAAAAATATACGTCTCGTAAGAAAATAGTTTTTTCTAAAAGTTTTCGGTGGGGGGGTTATCCCCAACTTCCGTTAGTACGCCACTGGATGTAGTTAAATAAATATTTTTATAAATTTTGTTCAAACATATCACTTTACTCTGTATTCTTATTTTTTGTTATGCCCTTTTATGATTATTTCAAAGTGCTTTTTATTTGAAAATTGCGTGGCCGAAAAACAAATGTCTTAAACAATTTAAGAGAATTAATTAAAACTTTAAACGTTAGTTACATATTCGGAGTCACATGAATATCACCATAAAACACGCGTACCAAACAGAAATACTTTTGAACAGAATACAAAACGGATAGTTTGTTATATTAAGGTCAGTGTTGTATTGGAAATTGATATTATTCTCCTACGCTAATTTGTTGCCGGAAACATTGATTTATGAACGTTTTCATTTTAACCAATTCGTTAAGGACTTAACAATAGTACACATATTCTAACTTTTCCTCGAGAAATCTATTTATATATGGGTATAGTAGACATTTGTTTAATCGAACACCTAAACAGAACAT
>JAIPRN010004775.1:0-13356 GCA_025469175.1 Geopemphigus sp. TES_GeoC_2020
GAATTAACGTGCGCGGACCGACTAGCTAACCAATATCCCTTTTTTTATTACGTTACCGGCAATACTCTCTCGGTGGCCCGGAAAGCCTGAAGGCAGTACTTTGGACCAGTGAGTCGCCATCGTTTATTAAAAAATTTAATACAAAAGTCTTACAAAAACGATCATCTTTAAGGGTAGACGGGCAACGCGAGTTATCCCCACGTTGTTTTACCCCACCCCCCGTACATCGAACTAATTCACAATAATCCTTAAGAGCTATCACTTCTAGCGTATCGCATGCTAGCCTGAATTAAGCCATCTCGAATACCTGTAATTTAATTATAAATTTAAAAAAAATAAATAAAATAAATACTTTTATAATAAATACCTTTTTTGAACATTAACAACATGTCGTAGTTGGTTAATATTTCTATTTCTGCTCGCGTATATTTCAGCATAAAATCAAAGCTAAACCCGGGTGTCGTATAATAATACACCGAGTCGAGATTGTTTGTACGCGAACAAATGTCCCGGAAATTTTCAAACACGTCGGACAGTAGAAGAACGTCGATTTTCAAATATAAATCCGAGTATTCTCCTAATGTCCGACACCAAAAGTGGTCCCACACTTTAAGCGCGTGTTCAAAATCTTCCTCCGTAATGTCACTATCGGTCAATGTTGAGAAAAATTCCTGTTTCGGAGGCAAACATGTTTCCTCTAGTATTGCCCAACTATCCGTATAAACTCTGTACGGATATACTCCTTTTCGGATGACTAGAGGCAAATCTTCGGTATCGAATATCCGTGAAGTCTCCCGAAACTTTTCAAAATTGGGGGTGAATAAATTTAACGCGAGTGTTGACAGGCTTGACGACATGAATCGAAATGAGTCGATGAACTTTACAGAAAAATCGTGATCTACCTTTTTTGAAAACGATATAAATTTTTCCACGCTATTCGGAATAACCGATGTAGAATTTGTATCGTATCCCAATTCGGTGTAGAAAACACGGGACGAAATTTGGTTTTTAAAATTTTAGGTTACACGTATGACACAGTGTAAGCCTAAATTTACCCGAAAAATGATCGTGGTCGGCAACTTTGCAATTATCGACGGTGAAATTCCACTCGCATAAATCGTACACCAGTTTCGCCTCGTGTATTCTATCCTGTTCATCGGTCATAACAATCTCCGCGTTAGTTTTTAAAAGCCTGTATATTTTATTCGCGACGGTCAAAACAAACGATTGCGCCACTTTGTCGGACTCCTTTGAGCCACGAAATATTATCGGTTGGGTCGAATATCGAATTATTCAATTAATTCAACCGGTAAATTATCCGCAGTTTTCACTAGGAATCCGTAGCTCATCGGACGATGGTCTTGAATCGTCTTTGTATTCCACCCCATTTTTTTCTTTGATTTGAGCAATAACGCTTCAAAATCGGCGTAGATAACGGACGGATGATAGACCACCTTCCCCCAGTCACTAAACTCAGTCGTTTCTCCTTCCTTCGGTAATATCGCTGTGTGTGTACTCCGCAAATACGTTTATGCTCGTTTAACGCCGCTTGTACGTGTAATTAAATTTTTTTAGAGATGTCATCGAAACTAGTGAAACATTTTTTGCACGTAAATGTACGTGTTTCGTGCGATGTTTTTTGGCTTCTCACGAGACGCAAAAAATTGTGAATATATGTGTAATGAGATTTAACGTTATCGGATACATAGAGAAGGTCAAAATGGTTCGAGTTTTCCTCGTTACATACTTTAAGAGGAAATACGATATGTCGTCATTCCTCTTTTACAAATTTTATTTTGTAAACATTAACGGACAAGCGGCGTCCTGACGTTCAAACGTCGGAATTTCCGATATCGGAATAGGAAACGATAACCCCATAAAGTTGTATCGCGGTTCCTCTCGGATATATTTAGCGTTAATACGTTGACGATTATCGTCTTTTACATGCCGCGCGAGAATCGCCAATTTGAAGCGTTTCTCGTCTATATTTTTGGGGTTAATGACGGCTTTTCGGTTGGTAATATTATTTGGCAGAGGTAAATACGACGATCCACTCAGTGGAGTATATTTGTATACTCCTAACAGTAGACCATCGATACACGTTGAAGTAAAGCCGCTACCTTTACTCGTGTGTGTATCTTCCTCCGCTAAAAGTACAGAGAAATCCTCATCGAGCGACCGATCAATATCATCAACAGAGAAAAGCTCCCTTGCCGACGTTTTAAACGCCCTATTCTCGAGAGACGATTCTACATTGGGAATATTGTACGCGCCCTCCAATTTCAAATTGTATTTTATCGGATGAAGACTCGCGCAGTAATTTAGTTTCACGTGTAATTCTTCCCTTATCCAACGTAAAAACGTGGTATAGTTTGTATGGTTTTCGATATTCTAACCATACCACCGTTCGATTGAAAGAAGAATCAAACTCGACAAAACCCGAACTATTCGACGAGATATTTAAACGAGGTTGTTTACGTTTAACTAAATTATTGAACGCTGTTGTAGCCCGTTTACTAACCATGACCGTAGCCGTCGTCGAATTATTCACCGGTGCCGAAGTAATCGACGATGACGATAAAGTCGCCCCCGGTCCTATCGTAATATATTATTATATAACGTTTAAAGTATTTAAAAAATATTCACCTCGACCGTCTTTAATACCCGTAACCGAATTATATTCCGCGATAGACTTCGCCAAACCTAATACAATTATTAATTAATAACGCGCGGGTAACTCCGAAAAAATATTTTTTTTTGAAAATTTAATATTTATATAAAAATTAATACGAATTATTTTTGGCGGATACGTTATATTTCGTAAAAAATAATTATTACTTACCGTGTTTTTCCGAATGTCTAGAGTGGTTATCTTTTCGAGAAAAAGACAATGAACAACGATCACATTTAAAACTAACTGCGTCGTGTGTCTTACAATGCCTCGTCATATTACTTTTTACGGAAAAAACTTTATCGCACACGGGAAAAGAAAACATTTTTAAAAAAAGCGCACGAAAATTATCCAAAGTAATATAAGTACGCGATAAAAACACGAACACTATATATTCACTTTTGTATATCTCGATAGAACGAAGATTTAAAGTGAACTAAAATAATATTTTATTTTACGACGGTATAAATACTGGAAATCTTACGGGTCTCGTTAATCGATAATCAAAATTTTTTAAATTCTTTAAATTGTAATTGCGGAAACGTTACTAACCCCGTGTTTTTGGCTGATGATACGGGTCTCGTTAATCGTACATTTATCAATGAGAAGTGTTTTAATTCTTAAATTTTAATTGCGGAAACGCTATTACCGCCGTGTAGGTAGGTTAGGCGACTGGTAGAGGAATACTGATTGTAATTTGGAAACGCGTACGTATTAACGATAATTAAATCGTATAATAGTGGGCGGGGGTATGTGTGTCGTTAATCGTTAATGAATTGTCGTTGAATTCTTTTCAAATGGACTATTATTAGCAATATAATAATAACATAATTATGGTAAGTAACATATGGAAACACTATATTGCTGTAACGTGTGATAATACAATGCCGCGGTAGCAATTGTACGATAACACGACGTTAATGATATTAAATAGTTGATAAAACAGTAGAGTGATTAGAGATAACGATGGATGCAAAAATACTGATAAGAATCTAGGGGTAATAAGCGAGGATCGGGACGATGGCCCTTGTGCCAGAACTTACATTTTTCTTTTACTGACATTACTTGGTGTAAATCTGATCAAGAGAAAGCTGATGTTTTTCGCTCTCATCTTGAGTAGGTTTTCCAATCACACCACGATATTAACGATAAATTATTCGCAAAATACGTTGTAAATTCTCTAAACACCCCATTATCACTCTAACTACCATGCAAACCATCCTCAACAGCTGAAGCGGATCATTACTTAAAATTATTCCCGTTAAAAAAAGCTTCTAGACTGGACTTTATTACAGCTGAAATGCTCGACGACTATCAAAAAAAGCCCTGATTCATCGTACTTATATTCTAAATTCTATTTTTAAGCTTTCACACGTCTCTGTGCAATGGAAAACTTTTGTTATTATCTTAATTACTAAACCAAATAAACCACCGGATATACCATGCTCATATCGTCCTATAAGTCTTTTCCTTTTATTCGCCAAGATACTTGAAAAATTAATTCTAAAACGTGTACCCCCATCAATTAATGTAAATCAAATAATTTTAAATATTCAATTTGGATTCAGAAATAGACATTCAACAATCCACCAATTTCATAGAATAATGAACTCCATATTGTACTCTTTCGAAACGAAAAAATATTGCTCCGCTGTCTTATTGGATGTTGTTCAGACAGTTGACCTAATTTTCTATTTTTACAATCTTACCTCAAAAATCGCTACTTTGTAACTAAAATTGGCATCGAGATGTCGTCAATCATCTCTACTCTAACTGGCGTCTCACAAGGAGCGATTTCCTCCCCCTTTCTATTCAACTTAAACACTGCTGACCAACCAACTACAACCATTTACTTCAGTAGCAGAATTTGTAGATGACAAAATTATCTACACTTCTCAAAATGATCCACATACTGCCAAGTTTCTCCTATAAAATCACTTGGACAGTCTATCTTTCTGGTATTCTAAGTGAAAAATTAAAATCAATAATGTTAAATCATCACACATTAATTTTTCCCTCAGACAAGGCGATGTTCCATCACCTAAATGACTAAATCATACCGAAAGTCTCTAATGTTCGATACCTAGGCTTAACCCTTGACAAACGTCTTACTTGGGCGGAACATGTTAAAAATAAACGTACTATTCTAAATCTCAGGAGAAAATCCGCTTCTTTATTTGTTAGGAAATCACTCCAAATTCAGTTTTAATACCAAACTACACCTTTACAAACAATTTCTTATACCTATATGGACGTATGGCATCCAGCTATGTGGTGCGGCTAAATTATCAAATTTAAATAAAATACAAACGTTTTAATCGATCACTTTACGCATGATGACCAAGGCCCGTTTTTATGTGTCGACCATACTCTTCATACTAACCTACACATTAAACCAGTCTCTGAAATATCCTCAATTACATACAACGTTTTCGTTCACGTCGAATAGATCATCCAAATCTTTTTAACTCAGACTCAACACTTGGAATTCTCGTAAGGAGGCGTCAAAAAAGATGGTGTCGAGACCTAAACTCGTAATAATTATAAACTAAAAAAAAGAACAATAAAAATAAACATTAAAAAAAAATGTATGTATTAAAAACATTTAAAATCAAAACATAAAGCGTAACCACTGGGTTACTGCTTTTTTCATGCTACTTGCGCCATACAACACCACACAACACATTGTAAATAGATTTACAGATTGTATAGTTTCTAATAAAAAATAGTAAAAAAACAGAAAATTTCTCGTTGAACGTTTCGTTCTAATTATCCTATTATAGTCACGAGATAAAAAAAGCGCTATAGAAATAAACCTGCCGCGTAAACTAATCCGAAGTTAACGATTTGTATATTTTTATTACGTAGGACGTTCCGTTTCCTGTAATTTAATCGTTATTTATTCGTGGAATTGACTCGAAAATCGTTATTTTATTATAACGATACGCCGTACGAATTAAACGTTACCGCGTAGAAAAGCGACGTTTCGTACAAAGAAAATACGAAGTAGAACATCGTTTTCTCGTCCGGCGAAACGCGTATATAAATTATAAACAACGGGTATTAGTATTCGGTTCCGTTAGACGTGTGAACACTACTCTTATTCGTTTAGCCGGCAACGCCAATACCGAATATTTTCCACCGGAATTTCGTTCTCGAAAAAAAAAAAACCCGTCACCTAGTAAAGCCGAGGTAAAAATCACGCAAATAACGGTTCCGACGCGTCGGATCCAAACGGATTTCTTAATCGATAAGTTTGATCGTATTCCATCGCGGGACATTAATTCGCCGTCCATCTCGTCGATTCGATTTGGATATTTCACGTCCGCCCCATTTCAATTCGTTTCAATCCAATTTCATTTCAACCCTTTGTGAGTTTTACGGGTTTTTATCTACGTTTATTCATAATATATTCTTGGGTTTACCGCGATTGTTTAACCGCGTCGGTGGTCCGCCCATTTTAGAACGGTAATTTTTTCAAAAAGATTCCAAACGGTACAACGCGGAAAATTATTTTTTCTTTTTTTCGGCAATACTACCTTATGTACGTACAATAATATAACGAAGTCGCGATGGACTCGAACAATGAAAGATTATAATATATAAAAAATTATATATTAGATTATAATACGTAAAAAAGAAAAAACTATTTTTTTTAACTATTATTTAGAACGGAGACATTAGAAATTATTACGTATAATACGAATCATTACGAAACAATATTAAAAATAGTTTTATTTTCCATCGATTATATCGGTTATTCAGAAATCGGGCGTTATGATTAAAAGTATATTATAGAAGAAAAATGTAAGAGAAAATTGAAATATATCGGCGATCATTATCGCTGGGGAGGCGCAAACAGCCGTCACGAAGTACAATTTGTATTTTGCAACGCGGGGAAAAAATGAATAACGACCGGTAAACGGGTATCGATAAAGATTTCACGGTTAAGCACTCGTCGTAACACTTCGCCGGGGTACTTAACCGTCTCGAAAAAGACGATCGATATTTTTAATTTATAGGAGGAGGCGCGAGATTTTCGTCGAAGGGGTGAGGGGCGTAGAATTAGAAGAGGTTGGGGGGAACCATCGAACTGGACGGAGTAATTCTCGATAATACGTATATTGTTCCCGGAGGTTTGTCCCGTGATTGACGTTACGTGTTTCGAACTTGACGATAAGCCTAAATGTCGAAGCTTTTACCGTCAATCCCGAACGAACGTTGAACATTATCCAACAACACCGAATGCGTCGGATTAGAGATTAAAAATTGAAAATCGTCGATCTATAATATTAGCGGGAACAATCGTTTCAATTATTAAAGTTCTGTATAATCAAACAATTAACGTTCGGTTCGGACGGGTCGCCCGTAATCCATTAGCGACGCGAATGTTTTGGCTCGTGATTTTTATAGGACAACTATAGAAAATAGTTATTCCCCATTTATCGCCGCCGGATAATCCCCCGAGCGCGACGGTGCGACATATACAATATCGGGTGACCGAGCTTTGTTCGGTATTTTTTTGTTTACGTCGTTGGATTTGTCTCGTAGAGATCTCGAATTTGAGCCCCCTCTCGAGGGTCTACGACAATTAGAACTGGTCGAAAAAAATAAGTTTGAAATTCGAAAAAGTGCTCTCACGATCGTGATTAAACTTATATATTGTAAATCTGATCACATCAATCGACAGATCATCGCCGTACGCATATTTGATCTAACGTTCGAATTTTTACGACATTTTTTGCGGTTTTTATTCTTTTTTAACGTTTATACGGCGAATAGCGAAAAAGCGAAACGCTATATCTCGGTCAATATTCAACGGATTTGCGTTTTGTTTATGTCATTGAATTCGTCTCGTCGGGACCTTGAATATGAGCCCCAATTCGATGATCAATAACGATTAAAACCCGTCGAAAAAGTAAAAAAACCACGAATTTTCAAAAAGACCTCTCACGACCGCCATTAAATTTATATTGTAAATTTAATTACACCAAACGCAAGACTATCGTCGTTCGCATATTTGGTATAAAGTTGCAATTTTAACCGTTCGAACGAATTGTTTTCGTTTTCGACGTTTATATGGCAAAAAGTGAAAAAGTAAAAACGAAACCTAGCTAGATCGATTAATCGCCCACGAAACCCCCTGCATACTAAATTTCACGAAAATCGTCGGAGCCGTTTCCGAGATTCGGATTATCTATATATATATACACACACACAAGAATCGCTCGTTTAAAGGTATTAGATAATATAATCACGCGCAATTTTCGGTACAATATTGTTGATCTTTTTTCGTTACGGTCCTTCAGCCGGTAATTTTCCGCTCAATCGTGTACAATTCGCGTCGCAATTTATTATTTACGCGCGCGCGTACTAATTCGTATAATCGCACGGCCGAACGGTAAGTTCGTAAAATATTTAAAACGAACAAAACGTTATATATTATTAATTTCCGGGTCGACCGTAACGTCCGGTGTTTGTATAATGCATACATCGGTAAAACGATTCCGGTCCGTAGTCAGTCTGTCAGTCTTAATTACAATATTGCCGGTCGTTTCACGGCGCGCCCATAATGTATTCGCGACGCCGTTATTATTATTATTATTATTATTATTTATACGTTTCAGAAACAGAGATACGCGGAATGTAGTAGGTACATTTAGCTCAATTCGCCAAGTTCTGACACGACGCGTCCGTCACGCGAAGTCGTTATTTACTTTTATATAATATTCGCTTCTACGGGCTGCGTTCCAATCAGTTTTTATCTAGATAACAGAAAAGAAAAATAGTATTCCGCCCTCCGCGCGAAAGCTGCGCTTAAACGGTTTTTTAATCGACTACAGTGTTACAAAAACCCTCGCGAAACGCGTACGATTGTCACCCGCCCGTATGAAAAATGGAAAGTTTTTGGTGCTCGGCCGATTTCCGGTGCGTATAACACGCCGTCCATTACGCGGGTCCAATTCAAGTTCGCTTGTAACAATATTGTACCTACGAACTATACATACTCTCCGTATAACGCTAATCGTTTTTATCTTTGCTCTTTTGCACTCGATAGGGAGCAGTGGGGTGTGTGTGTGTGTGTGTGTGGAGGAGGAGGAGGGGTCGAATACCTAAATAACGTTTGTAAACTCAACTCGTACATTATTATTATATACGCGAGTGTACACGTAAATAAATAAATACACGTATATGGTTTTACGTTGCAACAACGTACTTATTTTCAATAAAATCGAAAATAGAAGCACTTCAACGAGGAAAAAAATTGTTTTTGAAGCGATATTAACGATATATATATATATATATAGATGTATCATATTCGTTACCCGCGTCAGTTATTAAAAATGTATAAATACGATACCGGTGTATTACGGAAATGTCGACTTTTGAGTTGGATCGTGGCAGAGATGGCAATAGATGACGCGTATCCCGTATCCGTTGAAAATTCGTACTGAGGGATTTCGTATTCAGTATTACCAAGTAGCCGCCATACACCGGCGTGCGAAATACGTAAAACGTCAGTAATTTCCTACGGCGTTCGGTCATTGTACACAACGCCCCCCTCCTCGAATTTTTTTTTGAGCGAAATAAAAAAAACACGCGGATCCCAAATCGTTCACTCGGACGTTACTGGAACGCTATCGATTTCCTCCGTGACGTTTAAAACGACGCAATTTCCCACCGTTCGTACGGCGACGTTCGCGCGATTTGTCGGATACACTCGACGCCCGTGATTCCAGCGCTTCCTACACAGTGCGGGAACGTCTTCTGATCGGGCTAGATTATAAATCGATTCCGAACTTACCGTCGCGTCAATATTCCTGCGTGCCTAGATTCACGATTATTATTGATCGCCCTCTGCCACTAAGCCATATCGACGAATCGTAGCGATTTTTAATCGTCGACGATTTCAAACTAAATATTTACCAGGAAGTACACAATTTTCGAAACGCGTCGTGTATATCACTTCGCGTTCTACCGGCGTTATCCGCGAATCAGATAAACTGCCGATTCCCCGTGTCGCATTGCCGGCCGCGCCAATTATCCGTCCGTCCGCGTTTTTTCGTTTACATCGTTACTTTTCGCCCGGCGACAAAATATGGTGAGTGTTTTTCTCTCTATCGGTCCCACACCAATTTTATCGGTCATTTCTTTCGGCGGTCGGTTTTCGTACACCATTCGTGTATAACGAACGCTTCGATCGGACCAAATCACCTTATTTGGTCGGCGGTAGGTGCCTCGTGGCCATTATTACTGTTTTCGAAAATATTTTTCTAGGGGGCGCCCGTTGTCGTCAAATGTCCAAAATCGCCAACGTTTTCGCGTGTTTTAATTTAACTTCGTGTCGAACGATATTCGACATTGTGTCGGAGGTATCGGAAGAACGATTTATATTATACGTATTTCACGCTATCAGCGGTATTTATTTCCCTTATTCATCGGGCGTAATAAATCCGTATTTATTAAACAGTTTTTTCCCGTTAGTATTTTTTTTCTTTCTATTAAAAAAAACGCGTATAAATTAACGAATAAAATCGATTATTATATTTTGTATCCGGCGAAAAAGCATCGCATTTTAGTTACACCGTTTTGACAGTTGGACGCCGGATGATTTATTATTGTTATTATACGGAACACATACAGTATCGACGAGATAACCAATGTCAAATATATTCATACCCGATAGTCGATATAATTATATATAACAAAAAAAAAAAACGTAACGTACAAAACGACTAATTTGTCTACAGTCACGTAGCAGTTTTTGATAAATATTCTCTTTCGTTCTTTCTCTTTTTCTCGCTTTCTCCGATAGATATAACGGCAAGATGGTAAAGACGATTCGTATTTATACGAATTTTCTGGTTTGATAATTATTTCGAATACAATTTCAAACGGATTCCGATCAAAATGAACTTTTAATTTCATATTAAAAATCGGCGATATAATTAAATATTATCGAATTTATTGTAATTAACACAACGACGGGTAAATTATTGTAAATATCACGTATAGAGTCAATTTTTTAAAATATTTTTCCGAACGTAAAACAAAAATATTTCCGTAAAATCGATACGTTTCACCTACTATTAAAATGCTTAGCGTATATATATAAACGAGACGTGATCAAAACATACCGGGACTTAAATTAAATTTGAGTTAAAAACAAATATATATATATAAGAAAATGGCGTTGATAAAGGTAGAGATAACGTCCAAAATCACGAGCGAATATTTGGTTTAAATAACGCGAAATACAGTTCGTTTATTGGACGGTCGATATTGCGACGGGGAATAAACCAGAGCAGTAATGTTTTGTGCGAAACTCGGCGAACCAGCGACCGGAACGTTCGAAACGACCGAATGAAGCGTTCGAACGGCGTAAACGGTTTTTAGATGGCCGTGTGAAACCAACCACCGCCAGTGATGATTCCCCGTATCGGCCGACTATTTAGAAACGAGTTACAAGTTCGATCAGACCGGCGAACGACGATAAGGGAACGTTCTAGCTCGCGCGATATTTCTGATGGATATCGCCAAACCGTTTTGATTGCTGAAGACAATTTACGCGCGCGCGACGAGCACGCGCAAACACGGTTCCCAAAGCGAGATCGACAAATTGGTCGACTGGAGATTTGCCAATATTCGCTAAAGAACCGGCAGAAAATGACTTGGTTACAAATATTGTAAAACTCCGGTTAAACGGTACCGATACCGAACGGCGGTCATCGCGACGGCAAAAAAAGGTCTAAAAAATATTCGACGAAATTCGAAGCGAACGCCGCGGCGATACGACTTTTGTCGATATCGAAGGTCTGATCAATTACCGTATTCGTACCGACAGGTCAAGCGGTTAACCAGACTGGTTACGAAGAGGTTTTTGCTTTTCGCTCGGAAAGAAACCGAGAGGAACGTCCAGAACAATTTTCGTTTGGCCATTGCGTCAGCCCATTCCGTCTTATCTGCTCGTAAGTTTCGATAAACAAGTGGGGCAGTTGTACCGCACTCCATCATTTACTCACTCGACCGTGTGTGTTTTTCGTCGTCGTCGTTACCGGAATTCAATTAAAATCGACGGCAAAGGGCAACGCGATTTGACGTGACATCGAGACCGTGCGAACAAAGTTGAGCGCGCGACCGCCGTTACGATTATTATTTCGGCGGCGATGGCCGAATATCGTCGAGCGCCGCCGCGCCGTCACGCTCTGGTGGTCCCTGCGACGTCTTCTAATCGACGTACGTATTTATTTTACCCGAGTCGCGCCTGTCTGGCTGCCGGGTGTGTTTGTAATTGTAAATTGCTCGTCGTGTGGGCAATTTTTTTTCCGATATACTCTTCCCGACAAATTATACGGCGGCGGGATGTGTGTGTGTGTGTGTGTGTGTGGGGGGGGGGTTTACAATAAATACGCGGGTATATAAATATCGTTGTTTGACTCCCCCTCGTCCTAAGATTACGGGCGCGGGTTTGATGACGTGCGGGATCGTTGACTGCGACTGGTTTTGTCAGATAATGAAACGTTATATTACGTAAACCATCCCGGTACTATCGTTATTTTTCGTTCGGGCGGGGGAGGCGGGCGTATTTATATCCTTTATTATACTCGTCCGGGCGATTTGTATCCGTTTGTTTTGTTTATCTCGACGTCGCCGTTGTTTTTCGCGACGAGTGTGTGTAGCAACGTCGGCACGGATACTGCGGCGGGCTTCCGAGGCGAACCGAAAACGAATTAAACGACGGTTTCGACGATCAGTCGACGCGGTGTAATCGTTTTATTTTGTTCTCGTTAACGTGCCCGGATTGGGATGGTACGCGGGAATAACGACCGACCCCTGGGAGTTTTTCAAGTCCCGTCGCCGCGCGAACGGCTCGAACGTTTTACGTAGGTAACAACCGGGCGGATATCACGGGCGCGCGTTACTACGATTAGAAACACCGTCGCGTCCGCGCACCATTCGTCTCCGTCATCAGCGGCCATCGGATTAGTAATCGTGCGGAACGTGCGGTATCTGGTCAAGCCGCTACGTTCAAAAAAGTTGGCGTCCAAATCCGCGGGCCCCACGTGCGCGCCCCCCCTTTTACGCTTGTTTGCCGTAACGACGGCGGTCGTCCTAGGGGTGATTTCGCGAGCGGCCGACGCGATTAGGTTTTAATATTACGTCCTGTTTGTTCGCCCGAGACGGGCGACCAGCGTTATTTATCCGGTCGGCAACCCGGACGTCCTAAGCTCCCGTCGAATTTCGTGCCCGTCCCGCTAGCGAAATCGCGTTCGCCTCTATACCGTTTTCGGAATACGAACGTACCGCGCTCGCGTACCCGAATGATCGCCGGATGTTAGGTTAACCTGGTGACGATGGCGAAGGAAGTCGCCGAACGGCAGAGGCAGGCACTTGGCGTGACAGCTCCGCCGCGGTCGCAGGAAGAGGTAGCGGCTAGGCCGCTATGTAGGGGAAAGAAAGATTATTGTTTTTTATTTTTAAAACTGACGTAAACGGTTGCCCCGTGGCAGTACATTGTCCCGTCACCGCGCACCATTTACGCGATAGTTTTTAAGAAGCGTTCTGAAGGATTGTTGTGAATTACATTCGGGGGACGAGGTAAAACAACGTGGGGATAGCTCGCCCCTACCCTTAAGGATGATCGTTATTGTAAGACTTTTCGCGATATTAAATTTTTCAACAAA
>JAIPRN010004776.1:0-13354 GCA_025469175.1 Geopemphigus sp. TES_GeoC_2020
CACTCTCTCTCTCTCTCTCTCTCTCTCTCTCTCTCTCTCTCTCTCTCTCTCTCTCTCTCTCTCTCTCTCTCTCTCATTCGCTCTTTCTCACACTCGCTCTCTCTCATCCTGTTCGTGACGCCTTCGCCGTTTGTTTTCGACGACGTAAATTTTCTCCTTCGTTTCGACCGGAAAAAGTTCCCGACAAGAAACGCTTTCAAACAGCGTCACCCGAAACTTTCCGTATATGTACAACGCCCCGCGCGGCACGTTCACGACCGATCGCCGCTAACGCTCGATTAGGTCGCGCGGCTCGCCGAGTCCGCCGCTACTCTCTTATCCCGCCGTCGCCGGCATATTTCCCGTACGATTATTATTAAATCGACCGTCGTCCACGATTTATACGGGCTATATACCGTCGGCGATTGCGTAACCGAAATTCTGTCCAATATACGTTTAGTCGAAATAAAACCGAATTATCGTTTTCATTAAATCGGACATATTGTATCTATTGGATCGATTAGTAAACCAAAAAAAAAAAATACGTAATAAAAATTTAAAATACAGAACGAATGTTGTAATCGAACGTATCATAACCATGAATATATTATAGCGTAGTGAACTCTGCGTTTTATTTTCTCGATAAACGCGAAAATGTGTCGAAATGTGTCCATTCGAAAGGTGTTTCGGGTAAAAAACACCTAAGAACCGAACACCGAAGATGAAATTGTTCGGTAACGTTAATTTCGAAGCGATCTTTCCGTCGACTCGGTGATAAATGTAAACTACCGGGGGGGTTTTTTTTATTACCGGTCAATATCGTCGGACGCGAACGCCGAGCGAAACAATACTCCGTGTTTGTAACGAAACCAATCGTTTCGTCAGCCGTTTTGAGTTTTTTAAACGAACCAAATCGTTTCATTTTGTCCGTCGGCGACGCTTGTTTGGAAAACCGAGGGGAAAAATCGTGTTTCTCGCCGGAAAATCGAATTATAATACGTAAACTAAAATAAACGATAAATTAGTCCGGAAGTTCCCTTATGGATCGTACTATATATATATATATATATACATAAACTGAATGAATTTGGCCACCGTCCAACCGTATTACCTATCGTACGGTCTATATTTCGATTAAGTATATTATTATGCGTCTATTGAAAAACAAAATTACTTAACTCGAACTACCTACGGTGTATATTTGAAATCGATCCAAAGTGTCCGTGTTCCGTTAGGTCGAACAGTTATCTGAAAAGATACGAAAATTCTAAATTTATTCCGTCCGATATTGGCACGCTTTGCTCGCGAACGGGCGTAATTGTAACCGCCGGACCGCCGGTGGACGCTTTTAAGTATTTTTCTCTCGGTTCGCTTATCAACCGAAAAACACGATATTAAACGTCCGATTTCGAATCAGTTTTACTTTCTCGAACACTATATTACGGTACTCGCTTTTTTTAGTTCGACGAATATACGCGCGCTTTGTGTGTATTATACCGACGACTCTAAAATTCAGTCCGTACGATTGAAAGTAGCTAACAATTACGTTATGACGGAGAAGGCGATTTTCAATTCGCGACTCGAAACGTTCGAATATTGTTTTTTTTCAAACGAACAACGTTTTTTCGAGTAGCGCGTAGTTTACGATTTGTTCGACGAATAAACATTTTTCATACGCGTACGTCATCGTTTCGTATATTTCGGCTCAGGCATGGTCGAAAATAGTTTAGAAACTTTTCAATATGAAACTAAGAGCCGGGACAACAACCAATTCGATACGATCGAACCGAATGGACGAATTGTACTAAGACGGCGGCGCTCTCGTTCGGGCTTAATTTATTTTAATTATTTATCGACGGTTCCGAGTCGCCGTGGCCCGAAACGTTCGTGTCACGTATATTCGAGTATATCGTCGAGTGGTTCGACGGAACGCGACGGTTGTACTTTTTGAACGAACAAGATCGTACGATTTACGTGTTTTATCGAAGGTAAATACGGGAAAAAATGTCGTAGACGGGACGACGAAAAAACGCGGCCAAGTAGTCCGTAAACGAAAAACGTTTTCGTAAAAATCCGTTCTACCGGTCACGCAGTTCTCGCCCGTTTTCGCCTATCCACATTTCCGGCGTAATAATAATTATTATAATCGTATCGCGTCGTTACTCCGGTTCGTCGTCCCATTTGGACGGATCGTTCGTAGAGCCGCTGGACTTAATACAACGTAGACCGCGATTTAATTAATTCGATATCTACTCGGTAAACATAAGTGACCCTACACTACCTAACCGCCGGCGGCGGCGGTTAAGCCGAGGAAACTTGAGCGTGTCACACGTACGAAGTGGCGTGGCCGGCGTTTTTAGATTTATTAACGTGATGGTCGGGCGAAAATTACGCCGAGCGGGGCGCGTACGGTTTCGTTGCACGTACACGTACCGTAAGGACGCGGCGAAAAGTTTCGCGAGACCTTCCGCGGATCGCGGACTATCCGCATCACATACGACGCCGAAACACGTGTACCGCGAAAGAAAAATCCGTATTCTGTATTACTGTTGTAACCGTCGGAACGCCGCGCGCCGCATTTCGGTCGAATCGACCTGGTTTCTGCAAATACGATTACCGTTGTCCTCGATTTCCGGCAATTAAATATCAAAATCGGCGGTACGTCGTCTAAACGGAACGTTTCGATTCGGTTTAAACGTGCGGACGTTTTGAACACGTCCGCGCGTACCACGGAACGCGGTATTCGTTGTTCACGTACGTAATAATATCGTCGGAAAACGTGTTCGATTTGTCGACATTTCCACGTAAGCGCGTTTAATCATCGTTTAATTTACCCGAGATTCGGCCACCGGTTTACACTGGCGTCCGTAAACAAATAATAATTGCGACGATTAAGACGGATCGAAAAATGTACGAAATACGCGCGCGGATATGCTCCGAACGTAAAAAGTAAATGACGCGTCGTAATATTTTCCCCCATAAACCGAAGTTGAAAATGGAACCAAGGTCTACACGTTAACTAAAAACTGCGACGGCCAGTGGAGAATGCTACGGATATCATCGGCCCAGCGAATTTACTTATTATTTAGAATTTCGTAGAACTCGGAAGCGATAACGAAATAACGTGTTCGGAAAACAATTTCGAGAGACGTTTGTAATATTATTGTAATTGAACATTGTCAACTATATTATAATCTCGCGCGACATTTCGAACGCGCAAAAAATACGAAAATTGCCCATGGTACGAAACGAATAGGCCGACAATTTTACCGGTTTTTTGCGTTGTTTGTTCGTCAGTGCGCTTAAGGGAAACTACGGAACAAAAAAAAAAATCGAATAATACGTCAAACGAAGTACCAACTAAATATAATTCGCTACCGGAACGTAACACGTGTTGAGATAATCCGAGCACTCCTATATATGCACATAACAACGTCCACGGGCCAAAAAAACGCCCGATTATTAAACCGATATATTTTTCGTTTCGTTTAAAATTTCTCTACGAAAAAAAAACAGCAGAGTCGACGCGAAACTATTCCGTTTATCCCGAAATCGAGAATAACGATTGTTTTAAAACGCAAATGTAATCCCGTTAGTAACGCGTAAACGCGAATAATACTATCTTATATTACGCGGTATTACGCAAGTTAGACGCGAAACCATATATTTCGCTTAATTAAAATACGACGTTTAAGTAATAAAAATTTTTTTAAAACTTAAAATACGACCGCGAAACGAAAACGCCTCGAAATATATACGAAACGAAATTGTACGCGCAGAATTATTACGTCATAAAATACACGTATAACTCGCGCTTATTCACCATACAATAAGACGCGAAATCACATAAATCAACCCTAATAAATGAACGAAATAATAAAATAACGAATTAAATATTATTTTAAAAAGGTCAATCTCGAAATGTCGATTGTCAAATGTAGGCAATATGACGCGCTCAGTACCGAAAAAAGGAAAATTTCTCGCTCCAAAATACTATCGTTTTTACGTTAACCGACTGAGCGATTAGAGGAAAAATAGAATTATTCGTCGTATAAGTAAATTAAAAATAATATATTCGATTACGTCGGAATCGTCTGTTTTTTCGAACGTAACTGTCAACCGTTCGCAATCAAATTACGAAATTCTCGTATTTAAAAAGTCTTTTTTACGATAGAGGAACGCTCTTTTGTAGGAATCGAGTTAACCTTTTCCGGGTAACTTGTCGTCTCCGAGAACGCATTACACGTTTATAATAATTTTATCCCGAAATAAGAGACGCGTTCGGGGTTATTTGCCTAATACAACTACTCGCCGTCGTTTTAAAATTTTTAATTATAACGAGCGGCGTAAAAGCTTTTTTAAATATTTAAAAACGAATTTTTCGTACGTACGCTTTATATAACGAAGTTAATTAGGCGTTTAAGGATTATTTTTTTTAAAAAAAAAAAGCGTAAATATTTCGACTTGTTGTTGTTGTTGTTGTTGTTGTTGTAACACTTTGTATAATATGAAACGGCCTTTGATCGTTGAACAACGATTATATTACGACGGCGTTAATAATAAATAATCGGAACGCGATTAGTTAATTAAAACGGAGAAACCCGTTGGGTTATGTTTGTTTATGGAATTTCATTATTAACGATTTTCGAAAACCGAAACGGACCTTTGGAAATACGTCAACCGGGATACTCTGGTCCGTTTCGTGGCGATGAAATACGTGGCGCCCATATCGCCCAAGTTAACCACTAATTTTTCGAATTCGTTGTATCGCGTTTATACACCCTGTACAACATACCTAAGGTGTCCGGTGGCAGATTTAGGTTTTCAATTCAAAGTATCTCCCTAACCGCTGAACGTAGAAGTGGGGAGGGATCTGCGTTAGTTGCGTCACTGGTGCGGGATATTTAGTACTCGAAAGTTAAGTCTATGAAACAAACCCAGCGACTATATCAGCGCTAAAAGAAAATATCGTTCGTGAGATTAATGGCATCACTTCTCCAGCGAGTAGCACGGAGGTCAGATTCTAGGAGTGTGCGCGGCGTGACGGTTAACATTTAGACGAAATAATTTTTCAAAAATAAAATCCGCGCTCGTCTTCCGCGTAATTGTTATTGAAATATATTTGTATCGAATTTTTTTTCATTTCACTTTGAAGTCCTAACTCTACCACCGGACACCCTGTATAAAAACATTTTTTTCCCCCGGTTTCCATTGCGTAAATTAAACGTTTTTTCGACAAACGTAACCGAATTTAGTTATACATTTTTAATTAGCGCGGAAAACGAGCTTCTTTGGTAATTGTCGACGCGACGACGTTTACGTTGTCGTACACTATAAACATTTCTATAGGTATTTGACGCGTCGCCAATAACTTACCTGCTATTGTGAATCGGTTCGAAGTTCAACGCATCAAGCTAAGGTAACTTATCAATTTTAAAGTAAATCTTCGACACCAACCATACAACACGTTAACGAAAATTAACTTTCGTTATTAATTCGGGTGTACAATATTTGTCCGAAAAGGCCGACGGTTTTCTGAAACGCAAACGCGCGCGGTACACGTTTGTACGTCCAGTTTTCGGCGATAAAGAAACGCGAAAATTCGCCCGAGTTTTACAGAGTTAAACACGATAATATGCGCGGGACGTTGCATAAACGTATGCGCGCTATTTACCTCGGATTACGATTGTTCGTTCGAAATGCCGTAGATTTAGCCAGAAACGAACGTTTGTTTCCGCGTCGGCGTGTTCGCGGGTAAAACACCGCGGCGCTTGTTCTACCGTATTTATTATAAACGGTCGCCAAGTGTGTACATAGTCGGATTTTCGTTCTACGAAAAGTCGATTTTCGCGCCAGTCGAAAAATAACCACGGACGTTTTTCCCGTCACGTATTACGCGAAACGTCCAGCGCCAAATTCTCGTGACGCCACGTAGCCCGTAATTAATCGTCTATAAAAAAAAAGGATTTAAACGTTATTTAACTTTTACAGTACGCCCGGGGGAACTGTAATTAGTATACGTATTATTATTATTATTATTATCGTAATATTGTACGAAAACGATAATTTATTAACCCACACGCGCGTTCGTCGTTAAAAACAATTTGCGGCGTTAGAGTGCCGCCGGCGGTGGGGTCGAACGCAAAAATATAAAAAAAACCATTCGGGTATATTTTCGTTGTATTCCCAAAACGTTGTACGCGTGTCTTTTTCGAGTTGTCCGAACATTAATGAAGCGCGCGCCGTGAAAACGCGATAAAGAAAAACCAACAACGACGATGACGCCTATCTAAACAACCGTGATGGAGTGGGGGAGGGATTTTTTTTTATCCGGACAACGACGTCGGTCGCGCGGACGACAATACAACGGACAAAAGTCGTAAGGGGACTGGCGCGCTGGACAATGGGAATAGATACGTTTGGCGATGACTCGCGGTTGAAAGGGGGGGAGGGAGGGAGGGACGAGCGGCGTTCCGGAGCTTTTTTCGAATAAAACGAGTGGAAAATCATAGCGGCGCGACGGCGAACGGAAATCGCGTAACGGTTTCAAGAACGCGACAATAAACGAATACGGCGCGTAGATTATACGAAACGCCGTCGGACGGGTCAGAAACGAGTGGTCCGGCGATAAATTGAAAACGCTCACCGTCGGCCGTATCGAACCGCGTACGTTTCGTGTTTACGTGGCGAACATTTGTAGCCGTCGGCCTAAACGTTTACGGAAACGTAATTCGGGGGGGGGATAGGGGCCGTCGGATTGTCTCGACGATCCGCTAGTTTCGAACGTCGTTGAAATATTACGAAATCGGCCCGTTAACCGGACACCGTAGACGAATCGCGCGCGCTTCGAGAACGGCGGACAATAACCGTACGAATGTGAACGCTGGTCGGTTACCTTACGGAATTCGAAGCGAATTTTCCGTTTACTTACATTCGGTAGGCGGATATTTTGACACGCTTCTTATTCTTCTTTACCGAATTCGACACGAGCGCCGTAAATTACCCTCCCCCCCCTCGGTCGCGATTTCGCGTATTTTGTCCGTCGCGACGATCCCCCTCCCGCCGCGTGATTTATCGACGGAATATTCGTATTTCGTTTTACAATCGTCGCGAACTATGTTACGCGCTCGTTAACTCTACGCCCGGTCCACGCGTTTATAAATCGTTAATTACGTAAAAGGTCCGATACGACCGTAGCCGGGACCCTTTCCGTGACATCAAAAGCGATAGGGGATACCGGTGACTAGACGGTTTCTTCGGTGGGTTCCATGACCGGCGGTACCATAAGCGCGAATCATTTGGTACGGGAGACCGCGCGTTAGGACGTTATTAGGGACGGCGTTTCGATTAGCGGTTGCCGTCGCGTTATTTTCGCGAATTGTGCGCCGATCGTCGTCGGCGAGATTTCGTTAGTATAGAGCGTAGCCCCCGTACGGGCCGTGAAAGGGGGAGGGGAAGGGCGTTTTCGAATCCAACGGTCAATCAATTCGATCGGAAAATATGACGACGGCGCGGTATATTCGTAGGCGAGGTTATCGGGGTTATCGGAGGGGGGGGTACTTATCGGGCAATGATCATTTTAAATCGCCGGGAATTCCGTTTTGTCGGACGCGAGAACGAAATAAGTAGCGTATTTCTGCGGCCGGTGGTGCCTCAACGGTTCGTGCCGGATAATATTTCAAATACTGAAATTTCCTATTTATTAGTCATAGCGACGATTGTTTAAACGCCCACCGGTTTACTAATTTTCGTGGAAAACGGGTGAAAAGAATAAATAACTAATGTCAATGTAGGAATAATTCGCTATATATAATAAATATAAAATAGACAGGCGCTCGAAATATGATAATTAACGACTTGGAATAACGTATATGTATATATATATTTTATAAATAAAACGAAAGAGAACACGTACTGCGCACAAACTTATCGTTGATTTCGTCGACGTAATAACGCGAAAGTACATAGAAACACAGTATACCGCCGGGATGACATCGATTCGCGAACTAGACGAATCGATAACGAATACAATTTTCGTTAGAAACTTCGGCGGCGCGACAGACACCAAGCACGTCTGGGTGTCTGGAGCCACACGCGAACGACTGCCTCTCAGGCAGAACGCCGAACGACGACGACGACGACACCGATAATCGCCGGTCGGATTTGTTATCGCGAACTTTGCACAACCGATATATCGTGGCGCGACGGACGATACGATTTCGTTCGTGAATACATTTAAGCGTTACGTATATATTTTCGACTTTTATCGGGTTCGTATAGTATATACAGGGTGCCCGGTGGCAGATTTAGGTTTTCAATTCAAAGTTTCTCCCTAACCGCTGAGCGTAGAAGTGGGGAGAGAGCCGCGTCATTGGTGCGGGTTATTTAGTACTCGAAAGTAAAGTCTATGGAACAAACTCAGCGACTATATCAGCGCTAAAAGAAAATATCGTTCGTGAGATTAATGGCGTCGCTTCTCCAGCGAGTAGCACGGAGGTCAGATTCCAGGAGTGTGCGCGACGTGACGGTCAACATTTAGACGAGGTAATTTTTCAAAAATCCGCGCTCGTCTTCCGCGTAATCGTTATTGAAATATATTCGTGTCGTATTTTCTTTTAACTTTGAAATCCTAACTCTGCCACCGGACACCCGGTACGTATCGACATTTTAGTTTGCCCAAACGTGTCCGCGTATGACGGCCGAAAATTCGATCGCGCCCGCAATTGTCGTTATTAATAAAACGGCGTTGTTTCGTCGTAAACGAATTCGCGGTACGGTTTCGTAAATGTTCGTAAAACGTTTGTCGACGAAATGTCGCGCGAACAAATACGTATAATTAACGTACACGAATATAAACGTTCGATAAATGACCTCGGCCGTGATGTCGTATATATATATAGAGAGAGAATATCGAAACACGTGTAAGCGATTGAACTGACCGTGGGTTAATGCCTAGTCAGCGGATACGGACGGTTATACGATTGTAAAGGCTCCCACGATCACGGCTTGGCAGTCATTTGATGGCCACAGAACGGAGCGCTTCGTATTTTTTGAAATTCTTTAAAGTAATAGTAATTCGGTGTAAACCTAGCGACACTCACGCTTTTATCGTCCTAATATTTATACCAACGGTTACCGTAACCGGTACACTGACGTCGGCCGTGTTTAATCGTAGGGCGTTTTTTAGCCAGGGGACGTTTTGTACGTAAAGACGAGAGACGCGCTGGAAATTGCCGGTCCGTTACCGTTCGCGGTAATCCGGACGGCCACAATTCCCGAGGTACCGTCATTTCACCGTTGCCCGTTCTAGATAGGACGAACCGCCAAAAGGATTTCGAAACGAAATTACTCGGCGAACTGGAAATCGGCCAACTGGAACGTGGCGGGTAGCCTATACGAAACCCGTCGACGCGGACACGTCGCTACGTGCCGATGATAATGGACGACGAATACGAATACTTTCGTATTGTTACCGGCCCGTGGACGTCGTCGAAGGCGTGTACCTACGACACCGTAGTGTTTGTCGTAAAAATCGGGACGCGATCGTTTTTCGCCCGTAAACATTTCTCGGCCATTCCCGCGTTGTCCGGCGTTTTTCCGCTCGGAACGTTCGCTCTCCATTGTGAACAACCCGGAACGCTCGGCAAACATTACTGGAACGCGTTGGAAACGGCGTATTGTCGAACGTACACGCCGTTCATTTTTCGTCACGACACCCAGTGTTTATAACTTTCGCGGAAAATTGGGTTCGGTTTCCTTCTCTCCCCTCCCCCGGGTCGGGCTCGAAAACGAATAAACGAAAACCGTATCGCACGATTCGACTACCGGCCGTAAACGGGTTTATTCGTTTTGCGCGGGATAGATTCCCCGTTTATTTAATTTCCGAAATTTTCCGGAGCCCCCGCTCTCCGTCGGCGGCGAATCGTAAAAAACCAATACGAATATTTCGTCAACGCGGAATATTATCCACGGCGTACGCGCAACGGCAATTGAAGGGTTACGAGGAAAAACGATCATAGTCAAAAAAAAGAAAAAATCAGATAATATATTATCTTGTTAGTTAGTTTCCTAACGAATCGACATGTAAATCGAGTTATGGTAAAAACATCACGGTTAATGATACAATACAGTTTTAAATATTATCGCGACGGAAAAAAAAGATTGGTTTTTTGAGTTTTGAAATTTTAAAATTGCAATACTGAAAATTTTAGGAATATTGACTATTATCGTTTTTCCCCGTAACTCTTCAATTGGTTTCGTTACTCACGTGCCACCGACCAGTCAATAATGGCTGAAACAATAGGTTTTTTTATAATAATAAGCCTACAAGTGGACAGCTCGTACGTAGTCGACAACTTGGCGGACGCAATAAGCGACCTTATATAAAAGTTCGTGTTGGATAAAACCAGCGGGTTCGATTACGAGTCGAAGTTATTAAAAATATCGCCGATCTCCAGTGTACGATATGCTAAGCAAGTTTAATTATATGGAAAAGGACGAAAATGATCCGTCGCGTCGAAATATACGAAAATACGCGTTTCGTATAATAAATACTGACGATACTACGAAACAAATTTTGATAAAATCAATTATGAATTTTTAGCGAACTCGAGGGAGAAAAAATATGCAAATTTTACGAGTTCGCAGGCCGGTTTTTTAAAAACGTATCTTTTTCGTCCAATTCGGAAATAGTCGTTCGTTCGAATACTTGGAAATATTTTTTTTAAATTATACTTCAGGACGTAAAGTTAATTTTTTTTTTATATATATATAAATACGTTTATTAGTTTTATCCATTACCGTTTCTTTACTCGGAAGTCGAATAAGGCTAAAACACGAATTTGTCGACGCGAAAAATGAACGTATTCCGATACTTTTTTAGAATATTTATTTTTACATTTACGCGTTACATTCGCAAAAACATTCTAAATAAATTTTCGGAAAAGCGTCGGAATACTTAAAACGTTAGTCGCCGGAAATTCGGTATTTATTTTAATTATTATTATAACAGCGGTTTTTTTTTTGATACGATATTACGTAAAAAGCGGAATAAATTTTTTTACGTAACGTTCCGTATTTTATTACGGGACAAACAAAGTCGCGACGTACGCGCGTATGTTTTAAACGTAGATTTTTAACAAAAATGAAAAAAAAACGGAACATTTTCTCGACGAACGTTTCAATTTTCCAATTCTAATCTCCCTTACCACGTACGACGAGCGGTACTTAAACGCCGAACGTTTCCTCGGGCGTCGCCGCGATTTCGGTTTTTCGAAAACCGGCGCGCTATTATCGGAATCGAAACCGACCCCCACCAACAGTCGGACCGTCCCCCAAGTACTTACGTTACCGCCCGAACAACGGGAAATAAGTGTTTTACAACGCCGACGATAACGATCCGGACGACCCGACGTGATTCGATCGCGTTTCTTCTTCGCGGCGTTCCGAATAGTTCCCGCTTAGAATGAGGCAGTGGGGGGGAAGTACGAATTTAAACGCTCTCGATTACAAACACTCCGCCGCCGACCGCTCATTAACGCGCGTCCCGTACGCCGGCTGGGACTGGCGCCGTAATCTCCGTTTCTGGGTCGTTTGGATCCGTATCAAAAACAATAATAATACGTCGTTATAATATATCGTACCGTAGGCGCGCGTACCCCTGTCCCGGGTACCGTCGAACGCGTATAATATTACGTCGATTTTGTGCACCTACCCCGTCTACTTAACTGCCCACGGTTGTTTGTAAATTGCGGTTTGACTCCGAACGTAACGATCGTTTAGAAACAGCCACGCCAAATAAAATCCAATCGAAATTATCTCGTGGAGCGGTGATCCGAGAACTGTCGGTGTATGAACCGGGTGGACGATATGGGTAGGTCGGGTCGAGGTATTCGGACAACGGTGGCCGACCGACCCCAAATAGCCGGGAAAGAGGCGAGGGAAATGAAGAAGATACGGTCGTAAACGATTTTCAGACACGTCCACGAATCCGTAAACGTTTCAATTGTTACCGTCCTACGGAACCGTTGACACTAACCGCTCGTTACCGTACTTGCGGCGGCCTTGGCTCGTACGATTTTCATTTTATAAAAACCTCGACGACGTTTCCCGTTACGCATTCCGAACAATAACCGAGCGGCGGCGGGCGGGGGGTTTGTTTTTCGAAAAAATAGTCCGCCCTGTAGAGACGCGCCACGGGTAAAGGAATAAATTAAAAATATAAATTGTAGCGACGTCGGAAATTCCACGTTATTCGTACATTTTTGCTTTTTAATAAAGCGTTTTAAATATAATTTCACTTTTTTATTTAAAATAAAAAAAAAAAAATACGAGAAACGTTATTACGAAATTGACGTTCGGAATAATATCGCCACCGGTAGAATAATAGTCTCGTAGTAGTTAAAAAAATATTTGTCATTTTTACGCGTAATTTAAACGTAAACGAATTTATCTCGAATTTTTTCGTACGGCCAACGAACGCATCGTTGGTTGGAAAACGTCAATTTTCGTGATAGATATCGACTTTGAATTTTAAAAGTATACGAAATAATATTGGCGTACTTCGTTTCGAACAATATTCGGGCGATGAGAATAATCAAACTGGAGAAATATTATTATAAGCGGTAACGTTATATTTCTATCGGCGGAGACTTCAGTGTGACGCATTTTATGTGTATATATTTTGCGTATAAGTGGGGCGGCGCTCGACAAGTTCCAAAGTGGAAGACGGACGGAGAGGGGCGAAAAATGTTTACGGCCGTTTCTACTTTTTTCCGATCGATAGCACGTACATTTTATACGTAGCGCTGCCTTTGGTAATATTAATCGTATTCGTACGTGATAACGATCCGGGAGGTCATGTAGGTTTTTGGGGTATGAGAACATTGATATTTCACCTTTTTCACGCGCCCGTATTTCAAATTACACGACCGAACTAAACTACTCTATGTTGCCCGTCTAAACAACGTTTTTACGATGCACAAATACGTCAAATCCCGAAGATTCGTTAACACGAATAATATATTTGGAAAATCAAAGTTAACTTCAAAGTCGTTTCGTTGTGTGATAACGCAAACAATTGGCTACTAAGAGGGACATGGGATTTAATTAGGTAAGATGGCGAAAGTGGGTATTTACTTCAACGTGTTATTACGTAGATTTGTTCGGGATCGTAAGTTCGAGAATTATTTATTGGACGCTAATAAAAATAACAAATCACTTACCGATCGTGTCCATTTTTGTTCAGTTTGTAACGAAAGGAAAACTACCGTAAAAATATTACGCGAAAATAGGTTGGGGACGGTGAGTTCGCTGGTACGAATTCACCGACGATTGAAAACGAATCGAAACGCAGAAATCTCGGCGTAAAGAACAG
>JAIPRN010004777.1:0-13350 GCA_025469175.1 Geopemphigus sp. TES_GeoC_2020
AAAAATGTTTGGTATCATAATGTATGTGTCTTTCAATTCTGTAATTGCATTCATTACTTGTAATTTTATTTTTATGTCTTGAGAAGTGTACTGGCCGGGAATAAACGTTGATGGTTTTACTTTAACGATCACCTTTATCGTGCGTGTGGACAATATAATAAAAAAATGAATCCTCATATTGTTGAGCTGATGAATACAAACAATACACATTTGTTTGAGGCAATAGGCCGAAAGAATATTTATTGTTTGAACAAAATAATATATAAATTATAGTCAACTTTATCATTAACGAACAACACAGTGCCAGATTAAAATGTACACCAAGAAAAATAAATGTCACTATTAGATACTGTTCGGACGCTAACATGTTCCAGACGCTATCTACATACAACAACAACTCGAGACCACCGTAACCAGGGTCGGAGCTACGAAACGCTGGGTTAAACCATTTTTCGTCACAATGGTTCCTTTTTATCAGACCAGCTATCTGAGGCTGAGCCGACCCGACGGTCGCCTCTTATTATTAATTACGACTGGAACACATATATTATTATAGACAAAAAAAAATTCAATCTGAATAATAACTAATAAATGATATAATTTAGTAAAAGATGAGATAAATTAGTTACCAATAACACAAAAATTATAAGAAATTTGGAACCTCTAGCTCTACAGATTTGTCATACTTAACAAATACAAAATACAAAATATGGGTTATAATATAATCACCGAAATTGACTATTAGAATCGTACTTACCGAATAAAATCTATTAAAGTCTTTCAAAATTCACAAACAACCGTTATTCGAGCCGGTACAATTTATTAAGAAATGTTGTGACTATTTGAGTTGTAAAGCTATAATAATTAAAGCACATTAAACCGCCGAAATATACTACAAATAACTATTATTAATTTATATATATATTTAAGCATAACGAAAGAAATTTCAGGAATACTACGACAATTTGTATATATTGGCACTTCGTGGAAGAATAATAAGAATACGGCGACCGAATCAAAATACATAATTTTATGTTCTCCTACATCTTTATATGTGACTAATGAATTAAATGGACCGCGATACTCTGTTTTTGGCCCGAACGAGAATCGTATTCATTTTTACTGATATACTTGGTTTCATTTTTAATGATCAAATAAATTAATTTATAATCCTTGTATTTTATTTGTATGTACACATAATATAATAAAAGTAAAATTTCGACGTTTCAATTTATTTTTCATGGTACTTTGATGCAGCAAAAAGTGAGTAAATGTAGCTTTAAGTAAAATACTACAAATTTGTTTAATTACAATAAATTATTTGTCCCAGGAATTAAACAACAACAAAAATATCTATTACGAAATTTATTCATAATACTGTTATGTACTCTTGAAAAATAGTATTGTGTATATTATGATTTCTTGTGAAATAATGTTAAGTATGTTATAATCTTTTGTGAAATAGTATTATATAATTGCTATTTAGGCAAATCTCTACCTGTTGTCGTACCTTTGGATTGTAGTCCAAAATTGTGGAATTTCAGCTAAATTTACTATTGTAAAATTTATAAGTATCTACTATTTAAGCAACTGACTGCCATCATCACACGGCAACACGATTGTCCTAAAGTGTGCAACATCAGTCGAATCCTCGAAGCACTCACGAGTATTCTAAAATTACTGTAAAACCTAATATATTTATATCCTAATAATCCACACGGCTGATTAACTCTATTTTGCCTCAAATGACTCGTGTGCTTTTGAACAAACCCACTACCAAATCTCAACCGACTAAAATTTATTCCTACAAATTTTTATGTAAACATAATCAATTTAATTAGTAAAATTAAATATTCTTATTTATTTTCCTGGACATTGTGCTACAGCTCAACGTAAGTAGATTATGTTGCATATGAATCGTTATAACATAAATAAAATTTAATTTTAATTTTAATGTTACAATTTTTTAGAAAATTTAACTATAATAAAGACTATAACAAGTTATAACAATTCTAATTTTGTAATATTATAAAACAAATATTTTTTATTTTATTTTTCCTCATCGCAGCTATTGGGGTCTATCACTTTTGTCGTCAATCTCTATATAAACCAATCCTCCTTATCATTTACGCACACCACAACTGTCCTCATATTTCACTCAATTACAACAAAACATTTCTTCTCTGATCTTCCTCTACTTCTTTTCCTTCAACTTTCAATCCCTTAATTTTTCTTACTCCCTCCGAATATTCTCTCTTCATTCCATGAGTTTGGTTCACGTTACATCTGCCAACACCTGTCATTCACTTTTTCTAAATCAATATGGAACATACTAAGATTTATCTTCATAGCAAATTGCCTCAAACAACATAACAGCCTATGGTCAACTTTCCCATCATAAAATTATACTGAATTTGGGTCACTGATGTGTTTCTCCTTATTCACTTATCTATGATATTTTTTCACCTATATATGGCTCATTTATTTTATGCCTCTTTAGTTATTACATTAATGAATGTCTTCACTTCCTCGTTTATCATTCACAAAAATTACAATGACAACAAACAATATTCCTTAACTGGAATATATTGGGACTATCTCCCGCCATATAATAATGTCCTTTACATAAAATCTAAAATAACAAAAGTTTTATCCCGTGTCAAAAAACTGACACATCACACTATTTACATCCGCAGATTACAGAAAAAAAGAATAAAAATAAAATACCCTTTGTAACTCTTAAACTTTGATTTGCTTACTGCCCCCTTGGCTTCTTTTCCAAATGTTTATGTTCTACCCAATCTTCTCTTGTGCTATATTGCAACACCATAAAATTAATTCCTTTCTTTCTAAAATTCTCTGAATTTCTTCATGACACCACTAGGTTCCTCTATTTTCTGGTAAAAATCCTTTACTCTCCCCGACTATATCTTTTGCTGTATTATTTACACAAGTAGCAATCCTATTCGAGACTTCATTTATATTCCCCTCAATATTCTATAATCTTTGTTAAATACTCATTTTCTATTATCACATAAAATGAAATAATCTATGTAATTATTTAGTATGATTACATAATATAATACAAGCGAATACCATTTTTTTAATGATATTTTTTGTACTGTGATTCAGTTGAATGTGAGTATTAATTCACGCACATGACTTTTTACATAAGTAATATAATTTTGTTTGATTATTTTATTATTTCTATATATTATTATTTACCAAATATATGTTCAACATATAACTTTGAAATAACTCAAAAAACAAGAAAATAAAATAAAAATATAAATATAAAGAAAAAGGAAATTAAGAGGATAAAACCCGTTGAAGGGGGCTAGTAGGAGAATATGGTGAGAGTAGCATAGATATGAGGGAACGGAAAAGTTTTATTGAGTTACAACAGTTATTTATCTCAAGGTCGTGAATAAGAAAACTTTCAAGGAACGCAATCGAGAAGTGTCGTACAAACAAATATGATTAAAATATTCAAACACACTTAAAAGTGAGGGTAAAAACCAACAGAATGATTTCTCTTACCAAGCTGCCCGTGTTCAACTTCACAAGATTATGCAGGGACGTAAGGAAAAGGTTGGGTCGGTGCCTTCGTTCCACAAACTCACCGACAAATGTTGCAATGAAAACGCAAGCGTTTTAAAGACGAACAACTGGACTCGTCCTCCGGAATACCGACTTGTTGAATATGATTGATTACTCGTCACTGGAACGCTATCAGATGCCGTAAACTTCCGCCGCCAACGATTTCCTTTACCCCGCTGGACGAAAGACTCGTCCACCTGGGAGGCTCCTCTCTAATGCACGAGTAGACGGGAGACTCGACATTGGCACTGCTTGGCCGGCAGTCTGTGTTGAAGTCTTGTCGGACAGTTCGTGCCCACTGCTCGTCTTGGCTCGAACCGACTGCTGGGCCCTGCTAGACTGCTGGGCCTGACTTGATTGCCTCATGGCCTGACCCGACTGCCTCGCTGAGAGGCGTAATGACCAGGTTATATAAGCTTCGAGGGGTCACGTCGTCATATAAATCGGCACATCTGGTGTTGTCGATTATAGTGGTTGTGTCCTTGAGTTCCGTTGTTTGGTTGATTTTGGATACAATTTTTAGTATCAGCGTGGAGAATTGTTCTGCAAACTGCGTGTTTTAATGTTGTTTAGTCAGTAACTTATTTAGTCGTTGTCCTTTATGTGTGTTTATTTTTATTATTTCCAAATGCGCTCTCTGTGTGGTTCGTCCCGATTTATGTGATTTGTCGATTTTCTTCCTTCGTGTCACGGGCGGTCCGGCGTACTTTAGTTATTAACCCTTACGGTAGACATACATTATGTGTATTTATATCTTTCAGAATGGTGCTACATATATAATTTATCCGGTTTCTTGACCTTCGTTCTTTCTATTAAACTTAATATATTTATGAGAGTGTTTGATTTTGTCCCTTTTTTATTGTGCTGCAAGCGGTCATTCGATTTACCGTGAGCTAGTCACTAACCCTTACTGTCGTCATTCTTTGTGTATATTATAATTATTATTTTCAAATATGTTTTCTCTTTAATTCTTTTAATATTGTCGGTACTCCGTGAAGGTCGAAGTGCAGTTCATTTTATTAGGAAATTTTATAATATTTTTGTACAGAATGTTTTTCTTTATATAAACTAAACTAAGTTATGATATGCACACATATCATTACAACTTAATTGCACAAAATTTTCAGTAAACATTATCAATTTTATTACTAAAATTAAGTTTTCTTATTTATTTTTCTGGATATTTTGCTGCAGTTCTAAGTAAGTAGTTTATGAGACATAAATTTCTATGTCATAAATTGAATTTTATTTTAATTACAACGTTACATTTTCGTTGGGAATATAACTTTAATAATAATAACTTATTATAATATTTATAATATTAAGTAGTAGAAATCTTGATCATTTTAAAAGAAAATCATACTTACGTTTTATATTAATTTTTATGTCGTTCATTATCATTATATTTATATTTAGTTTATAACTATTAAACTATGACTATTTTTTTAAATACGTTAATTTTTTTATCTTTGTAAGTGTGACGTATCGAAAATTTCATTTTCATAGTCGGAATATTCGAATCCTATAAAATTACGAAAAAATATTAAATTTATATATAAATAGTCTATACAAGATTATAATATACAAATTAATTGTTAATTGGAACGTGTTTTTCATTCTTGAAATAATATTTTTTATTGATTTTACTTTACTTATATTATTTAAGATGTATACTATAATTTACGAATTACATGTTAATAATTTAAATTAAGTGCACAAATAAAATTATTATTTTTGTATATAAATATAATCGTTGGTATTTATCAAAATTAAAATCTTTTGTTTATTATTTTTCGCAATGTGATATAGAAAATAGTAAGTAGTAAATAATGCGTATGAAACTATAAGATAATACTAAATATCTCTGTAAATACAATATCATATTTTTGCCGTAAATAACACTATAATTAATATAATTGATAAGTAGTTTATAAATATTATTATAAATGGATGGTAAACATATTTTTATTTTTAATACTAGAAAGTCATCATCATCATCATCATTTCCTTCACTTTTATCCCATATATTTGGGGTCGGCTACATGTTTTTACTAGAAAGTGAAGACATGAATCTATGGGATTGCCGCAGTATTAGAGCCTGTTCTAAAGATCTTTCGTTCCTTCTAGCGTAGAATTTCTTCTTTTTTGCTTTTCTTTCCGAAATGTGGCTTCTTTCGATCTCTACTCTCTCAATCCTCAATTTAGTGTTATACAACAAGACAAAAGAGATGTTTTCGTCAGTGTTTCTATAATTTCACATCTTTCTGTAAATATTAGACGCATTGAACTAAATAAACACTTTATCCAATCTTTAAATTTTTATTCTGTCTGTCTTATTGGTATTGAAGCTATTTTTAATGACACGAAATTTGAATTGTTGTCTATTTATATATCTCCTTCGTCCAATCCATCGTTGGAAATTTTAGATAGTATTTTTGCGTTTCTGTCCTATTATTCTTTTATAGGGTGTGATTTTAATGGGCATTATCCTGCCTGGGCTATTCTCCATTTAATTTTCGATGTAATCTTGTATATGCTCTGTTATCAAGGCATGGGCTTTGCCTGCTCAATACTGGCATTCCAATAAAAATCAATCTACCTCATATAATAATAAATACTACTAACAAGTAACTATAATTATAAATTCGACATTTTAATATAAATATTCTAGAAAATAAATACCAGAATGAGAAACATTTTTTTGCTATAGAGATATCCACTTTATGATATATTGCAATGTTATGTGGATAACAGTATTTCGTTTAACAAACATTTAATATTTATGATGAGAACTAAATCTGAATTATAATAACTCTTAAATTTATAATTTGTATGCCTATAATATGTTATGCATTATATTTTACAATTTTTTAAAATAATATAAAAATAATAACGAACACGGGCAATAGTAACTTGTTAATGCCAATTTGTTTGATATAAAATAGCGTGTTTAATAGAAATCTTTTACAATTATTATTAGTAACTTTTCTGAAGTATAGATATATATTTATTTACCAGGAAATTAATAATATTTTTATACTAAATGTTTTATAATCCTACGAAATTATAGTAAATAAAAATAAATACGATACTAAATTATAATATAAAAATTCATTCTAAGGTGGAACGTATTTGTCATTCTTGAAATAATATTTTTTTAAATTTTACTTTGCTTATACTATTTAAGTGTACACTCAAATTTACGAAATATTTATTAATCTTTTAAACTGAAGCCCACAAATAAAATTATTATTCTATAAATTATGTATGAAAACATAATCATACGTATTAATCAAATTAAAATTATCTTGTTTATAATGCTTGGCAATGTGATGCAGATCATAGTAAGTAGTAAATAATGCGTATGATACTGTATGATGACACTAAATGTCTTTTAAATACATCATATTTTTGTCGTTAATAAGACGGTAATAAATGTTATTAATAAGTAGATTATAAATATTATTATTAATGGACAATTATCATATTTTTATATGAAAGTAAAGACGAGAATTATTGGGATAACCGCAGTATTAGAACCCACTTTAATGATCTTTCGTTCCTTCTAGCGTAGAATTTCTGCTTATTGCTCTTATCTCCGATTCGAGGCTTCTTCCGATCTCCTTTCTTTCAGTCTTCATTTTAATGTTATGCAAAAGACAGAAGATATGATTTTGGCAGATTTTGTATCATTTCATGTCATTCCGTAAATATTAGACGCATTGAACTAAATAAACACTTTATCCAATCTTTAAATTTTTATTCTCTCGATCTTATTGGTATTTAAGCTATTTTTAATGACAAGAAGTTTGAATTGTTGTCTATTTATATTCCTCCTTCGTTCAATCCATCGTTGAAAATTTTAGATAGTATCATTGCCTTTCTGTCTCGTTCTTCTATAATAAGGTGTGATTTTAATGGGCATCATCCTTCCTGGGGCTATCCTTCATTTGATTTTCGAGGTAATCTTGTATATGTTTTTTTATCAGCGCATGGGCTCTGCCTGCTCAATACTGGTGTTCCAACAAGAATCAATCCTCTTCATACCCCTATAATATTATTGTTATTTCTATGTCCTCCCCTTATATCATGCCTTCTAGTTTTTGGTCAGTTGTTTTTGATCCTTATAGTAGTGATATTATTCTATTCTCATAAAGATATTAAAAGTTAGTCTCGTGTACGAAATTAATTGCTAATCTATGTACTTATATTGTATAAACATATTATATAATACAAGCGAATATCATTTAATAATTTATTTTTCACGGTACTGTGATTCAGAACAATGTGAGTAATAAATCACAAACATGAACTTTTACATTAATACCATAATTTTGTTTAATTATTTTACTTATACATGTATATTATTATTTACCAAATATTTGTTAAGGATAAAAAATAATTGCACAAATTTTTAAGTAAATATTATTAATTTAATTAGTACAATTATACTTTCTAATTTATTTTTCTGGATATTGTGCTGCAGATCTAAGTAAGTAGTTTATCATGCGTATAAATTTCTATGTCACAAATTAAGTTTCATTGTAATTTTTATGTTACATTTTCGTCAGGAATTAAACTATAATAATGACTACTCATTTATAACTATTTGGTAGATATATCATAATCCTTCAAATTTTATTGATATTTGTCTTTTTATTGCATTCGTTATTGTAATTATGGAGATAATTTCCTCTACAATTTCATAGTAATTATAATATTAAGGAGTTAAAACCGTGTACAATTTAAGACAAAATCGTAGAAACGATTTATTTTAATTCTTATATGTATCTTATAACAGTAATACTTATGACTAAAAATATATTACTTATACGTTTTCTAATATATATTAATGTTTTCGCATTTTAATGTAACTTATATATCAAATTTTCTTTTATAGTTTCAGTTTTTTAACAAATGTGTACTTTAAATTTATGTCCGGACAGTTATTATGAGTATTTAATATTGTACATTTAAGGATTGAATATAACGATATATTAACAAATTATCACTTTTAATGTATTGTATTTGTTGATAAAATAATACTATATAAATGGAAATATTTCTGCATTTAATATGTTTAATAACCTTTATCAAATAATATCGAATTGAAAACATATAAAAGTGTACAATTTATTCTTCATCCACTTATTAACCATGTTATTTGTTATTAAGACTTAAAAAAAAAATTATATTCGTCATAAGTTATATTTCTCATTTTCAATTTTCTCGTCACAGCTGTTGTGATCTACCAATTTTGTCGTCAATCTTCATATAAACCGATCCTCCTTATCATTCATGCACCCCACAACTCTACTCATATTACAATAATTTGCATCCAAACACTTATTCTCTGATCTTTCTCTACTTAATAACTATTTATTTATAATATTAAGTAGTAGAGATCTTGATCAATATTAGACAAAATCGTACCGAATGTGTATATACATTTTTATGTATTTATTACAATTATATTTATATTTAGTTTATAACTATGAAAACTATGACTATTTTTTAAAATTATTATTAAAATTTATAAAAATTATATTAATGTTTTTATCTTCTTACGTTTGACGTATCCAACATTTTATTTTCATTGTTTGAACATTTGAATTTTTTATAAAATTACGAAAAAATAGTAAATTTATAAATATTTATGCGATACAAAATTATATTATACCAAATAATTGTTAATAGGAACGTATTTTTCATTCTTAAAATAATATTTTTCATTAATTTTACTTTACTTATAATATTTAAGATGTATAATTTAATTTACAAATTACATGTTAATAATTTAAATTAAGCACCTAAATAAAACTATTATTTTATTATTTTTGTATATAAATATAATCATTGGTATTTATCAAAATTAAAATCTTTTTTTATTATTTTTTGCAATGTGATATAGATAATTGTAAGTAGTAAATTATGTGCATGAAACTATATAATAATACTAAATATCTTTTAAATGCCATATCATATTTTTGTTGTAAATTGCACGGTAATAAATATCATTAATGAGTTGATTTAAAATTTTTTTATAAAAGGATATCTTACATATTATTACTAGAAAGTAAACACAAGAATCAGGGACATTTGTTCGTGTTAGCAACAACCATTAGATTATATTCTGTGTATTTTATAAAAATTATTGTTAATTTTTCATAGTTTATTTAGTTGATATTTACTTTGAAATAAAAAGATAATTATACTCAACGTTTTAAAAAATTACAAAATTTCTGTTAATTTAAAATCTGAAAATCCGAGAATATAACAAATTTTATTTCCATGTGATCCTGAATTAATATAGTAATTTGCAACGTTTTTTTATATAATGTTTGTTTTCAATTAATTTTATATTTTGAATAAACAACACTACATTTATATTCCCCCTAATATTTTATAACCTTTTTAAAATACTTATTTTCTATTATCACATAGAATAAAATAATTTATGTAATTATTTTGTATGATTACATAATATAATACAAGCGAATACTATTTTTTTAATTGATATTTCATTGTACTGTGATTTAGATAAAGGTGAGTAATAATTCACGCATATGAACTTTTACATAAATAAAATAATTTTGTTAAATTATTTTCCTTATACATGTATCTTATAATTTACCAAATATATGTTAAACATATAACTTTATTGCACAAATTTTTCAGTAAACATTATCAAATTTATTAGTAAAATTATACTTTCTTATTTATTTGTATGGATATTGTGCTGCAGTTATAAGTAAGTAGTTTACGATACATATGAATTTCTATGTCATAAATTAAATTTCATTTTAATTATAAGGTTACATTTTCGTGGGGAATAAAATTATAATTATAACTACTTATTTATAATATTTATAATAGTAAGAAGTAGAAATTTTGATCAATTTAAAACAAAATCGTACTTACGTTTTATATAAATTTTTATGTTTTTATTATTATTATAATTATATTTAGTTTATAACTATAAAAACAATGACTATTTTTTAATATATATTAATGTTTTTATCATTTTTTGTATGACGTATCGAAAATTTCAATTTCAAAATTTGAATATTCGATCTTTTTATAAAATTACGTAAAAATAGTAAATTTATTAATATATATACGATACAAAATTATAATACACCAATTCAATGTTAATTGGAACGTGTTTTTCATTCTTAAAATAATATATTTTATTAATTTTACTTAAGTTATAGTATTTAAGTTGTACAGTATAATGTACGAAATATATGTTAATAATTTAAAACTAAATGTACAAATGTAATTATAGTTCTATTATTTTTGTATGTAAACACCATCATTCGTATTAAAAAAATAAAATCATCTTGTTTATTTCTATTCGCAATATGATGCAGTTAATTGTAAGTAGTAAATAATGCATTTAAAATTATACGATAATACTAAATACCTTTTTATAAACAATAACATATTTTTGAATTAAATAACACTGTGATAAATATTTTTGATGAGTAGATTACAAATATTATAACAAATGAACCCTTTACATATTTTTCTAGAAAATGAAGACAAGAATCACTGGGATTGCAGCATTATTAGAGTCCTTTATAAGGATCTTTCGTTCTTTCTAGCGTAGAATTTCTGCGTTTTTGCTCTTCTCTACGAAACGTGGCTTCTTTGGATAACTACTCCCTAAATACTTGCTATCATTTCATACCATTCCATTAATATTAGATGCATTGAACTAAATGAACGCTTCATCCACCTTTTAAATTTTTATTCTGTCTATCTAATTGGTATTGGAACAATTTTTAATGACAAGAAGATTGAATAGTTGTTTATTTATATTCCTCTTTTGTCTAATCCATTGTTGGAAATTTTAGATAGTATCTTTGCCTTTCTGTCTTGTTCTTCTATAATAGGTTGTGATCTTAATAGGCATAATCCTACCTGGTGCTATCTTTCATTTGATTTTCGAGGTAATCTTGTATATGCTTTGTTATCAGCACATAAGCTCTGCCTGCTCAATTCTGACGCTCCAACAAGTACCAATCCTCCTCATATAATGATATATATTACTGATGTCTGATTATTTTTGTAAATTGGAAATTTTAACATAATTATCCTAGAAAATGAATTCTAGGATCAGAAACATTTATTTGCTGTAGAGATAACCATCTAATTATATATTGCAATTTTTTTATAATAATTACTTATATTTCAGGATAATTTCGTTTACATATATATATATATTAATGATAAATTGCATATTTCTATATTACTTTTTATAATACTACGACATTATTTTAAGTGTAATAAATGTATTTCTAAATATATTACAATAAATTAATTTTATAGAGTATGTATCTTTCAACTTTATAAGGATATTCGTTATTGATAATTTTATTTAAATTTGTTGACTAAATATGAATTAATGATTATTTTTATATTTATTTTGTTTATACACATATTATAGTAAAAGTAAAATTCAATTTTCAGTTTATTTTTCGTGACCATATGAAGCAGTCACAAATGATAAATAATTGATGCACATGAAGCTTTATATTAAAATGTTTATTAAATATTTTATATTTATGTTGGAAACTTAACCTAAATTATAATAACTCTTAAGAAAATAATTCGTATGGCTATTACATGTTATGCATAATATTTAGCCCCCCTTTACAAAATATACACTTCTCCCAACGTTCCTGCCTTTTTTAACCCCTCCAAAAAATAGGATTTGTCAAACTCTCGTTTGAGCTAAATTTTTTGCCCGCGAGCTATTCCTTCATGTTAGGGAACAAGAAAAAGTCGCAGGGAGCCAGATCGGGTAAATACGGGAGGTTCGACAGCAATTCATAACTCAATTCATGCAGTTTGGCGACGTCAACACCGAAGGAATGTGTTGGTGCGTTATCTTGATAAAATATCACCCTTTTTTCGCCAAATGCGGTCGCGTCTCCTTCAATTTTTTGTCGAAGCGGTCTAATAACTTTAATAAATCTGAAATTTTTTTGCCGTCGTTTAATATATGGCAGCACAGGATAATAACACCAACTTCCCTCAGGAATGTTTTCTGTCGTCATACAGGTGTACTTATTGAACTGCCCACGTATATATACATATATAATATTGGGTGACCGATTTTGCTCGGTATTTTTTTTTTGCATCCCAGTTGTTCTTTCGATGTCAAGGGTTATCCTTGGTATATGCACTTTTTTGCCGGATCGTTCACTAATAATAATCTCTGCTTTTATTATATGATTGCATAGACTTGTTACAATGAGTCTAACACCATTGCATAGTCCTTCTGATACATCTAAGTTACGCAACAACATTATATACGCATTTTTTTTCAGTTCATGTGGTGGCAAGTCTGAAGTGTTGACATTATTGAAAAATTCTGTTGTAATTTCGACGGCTCCTTCAGGTTGACCTTTCATTGAGTTATGGCTATAGTAGATTTTATACTCTCCGAGAAATTTGGCAACTTTATTATTATTAATTTTTTCAACATCTTTGTTAAGAAGCACGAGTATTGCTCTGTCCTTCATCCCCTCATAATTTCCATTGGCTAAGCAGTTACCAAATACTTCATCAATTAGATTGTAACTTGAAATGATATTCTGTGGCAATTCAATTTTTTCCATAGCATTTAGGGTCAGTTCGCGGTTGCCTAATTTTTATAAATAATCAGAAAATTGTCGTTGCTCTAAATCAACGCACATATTTTCTTTTAGTTTTAAAGTCTTAAAGATAGACCATAAGGAG
>JAIPRN010004778.1:0-13334 GCA_025469175.1 Geopemphigus sp. TES_GeoC_2020
AAATGACGGGTACGACTTTTTTATAATCGTACGTTATACCGAATAAATAACGCGGATACGTATTTACCATACGTTCGTTTTTTCTGTTCGAATTCGGAATAATCGGGAATCAATAAAATTTGGGGCGAACCACCATTTTGATAATGTATCGTGTACGTTTCGACGTAGTTTATTATCAACCGCTTTTGTCGTTGACTCTCTGGCCCACGGAAAACGCTCGTATTTTCGTCGAATAACGCGTAATGTTCCGCGAATACAAGAAAATATTAACGCGTACATTAATTGATATAAATAATATCACAGAGGTAACGTGTATACATTTTAACGATACGAAATATTAATAAGGAAAATGCCCCCGGGAAGAATGGTCGCCGAATGCCGGCGCGGGAGTAAAAAATATTAATCGTATTTATAAATTAAATATCGGCGGGTTCGAAGCGCTAAGAGTACAATAACGCTGCGCGCTCAATACGAACGAAACAACTTCGTGATACGAAATACGTCACTAACAATAATACTTATCAAATCGAACAACGGAATTAACGAAGGCAATACCTAACACGTATATATTTAAGTATAACGAAAGTGTTGGCGTACGCGCGTTATTAAATAATTTACGGCGGGCCGTAAGACGACAATAATTTATCGACGAACGTTATTGGTCGCGGCGCTCCGAATAGTCGAGACTCGCTTACGCGAATGTTCGCCGACGGGTTGTAATAATAATTACGCGCGATCGCGAGTCGACGAACTGGATCATCGGACGAGCGTACACGTTCTGGTGCGCGAAACAATCGGATCTCGCCACGGGCACTGCGCGTTTTATTTTCCAAGCCGATAGTTTATATATTTTATTTTGTTATTTAAGCCGACCGCGTTCCAGACATTCACGTACGTACACTTCTCCAGCGTCTAAACCCGTCGGATTTTTCGTAAACCGGCCGGAACGGCCGTACTGTTTAAACAACCGTCGAACGATGACGTTTAAAAATGTTCGTTTTCGCAGTCAACGTGTTCGTTATTACGAAATAATATTTCCCGGCCCATGATTAATTACGCGTTTTCATGGCGATTTTACCGGTAGACGAATATACTTAGTACGGACATGACACATCATAACGACACAATATCGTGTTTCAACATAGAATCGACCAAGCGAATTTTAGCATACGCGGCTCGTTCGTAAATTCAATTTACGTTTTATTTTTTTTTTTTTAATAAGGCCGCGTCGATTTATCGAGCTATTGTTAATCTACACGCGAGAGAAACCCCGTTTAATATTTAATATATTTATATCGCGAAGTATTTAATAAATTAAAAATTCTCGATTTTATCAAACGTTCTAGATACCTACTTAAAAAGCGATATTTCGAAATATTTTAAATTAAAAATTCCCGTTATATATAGTTTTTTTATAGTATTTGTTTACGATGTATAGCAATCAACGTTACTAGCAAAGCTTTAATCAACTAGAGATTTTAAGTGTTCCACGGTGAATAGGCATATTTTATTTTAGCGAGAAATAATTTTACGCACGAGAAATGCGCTAAAACTCTTTGAAAACAATATTCACGTTTCATTCGTTTTTTATTTGTTTCAACGTTGATAGATATAGTAGATTTCATTGTACGTCAATTATCAAACATTCTCAACATTGGATCGTTAATTATCATATTTTTAATAAAATTATAATCGATTTACTAGGCACAAATAATTATTGTTTTATGGTATCTTGTTAAATACGAGCGTAACTTACGAGCCGACGTTTGTAGTTACGCGAATACGTATAAAGTATAAGCGAAGAAAAAGGTATTTACATTTTTTACACAAGTCATCAAATTGTAAATGGCTAATATATTGCGCGTATTTCGCTTTGTGGTATTAAATAAATTCAATTTAATAAATCAGTAACTCGAAAAAACAAAAAACGTGAAACGAAGTTAAATTATACAGTATAACTATATAAGACGTCTTTATGATTAATATTTCCCAAGGAAACAGCCGTAACTATTATCCGCTTTGAATATTATTATTTGAAACGTAGTAAATCCATCGAAAACAGAATTAACTCGAAGCGCGTTTTTATTAAATTCTTCCAACGTAAATTTTGATTTAAACGTTTATTTTTACGCGATAAATTTTTTCAGTTTTACATCCGGGAATGTATACATTTTTTTCAATTTAGTATTTCATATTGAAATCCGTATTGTCAAACTCCTTACGTATTTCTCTAGAATTTAGAAGTTACGTTTATTTTAGAAAGTCTGAATGGAAAACGGAATTAGAATAATATTTTGAATCGAAAATTGTTCCTACTATAAAGTTACGAATATTGATTCGTTGCCTTATTCACCGTGGGTTTGGAAAGAATAAACGGGCTATTCAGATTATTTAATATATTGTCCATTAATTTATTATAACGTCAGCTACTTGATCAACGGTCGGTCACGCGGCGTCTCGTATAGGCAATTTTGGTGTAGCTTTCGTTGCTGGTTTATTGGTCTGCAGGTCGAATACGCCGTGACAGGGACAGTACATAATAATATATTAGGTAAATATTGTAATTATATTATATTTTCGTGTACGCGACGTTTATAACAATATTATTTCTCGTAAACAATCGGGAAACGTCCATTTGCGACATAATTTGACATAAAAGGTGAACGAAAATCAGTTTTATTTGTGTAAAAAGTGTCAACAGAAAAATAAACCACGCGTAATAAAACCAATTATTGGAAAATGTTTAAATTTTTAGTAGGGAATGTACGGACAGATGTACAGACATTATGGTCGGTGTAAATACAGATATCGGCAAAATCTACGTCAGTGTATTCGTCAACGCGTAAAATTTTTTTTTAAAAAAAAATAACATTTTTCCGACCTTTGTCGACGATATTTGTTGTTGAGCATAAAGGTGAAATAAAACGCGCGGAAATAACACAATTTTTACAGGCGCTTATCGCGTTCGTCGTAATTATTATTATTATTACTTTTAAGCTGTTTATGATATCAACGAATGCGACGCAATGTTTTTGAAATTTAATTTCCCGTACTATAGGTAAAACGTTTTTTCTATCGATTTAATTACAGGATAAAAATGAAATCAAGCCTATCTAATAAACCTGACGGGTTTACTCACGAAAAATACGAAATCGGCGCCGAGTAAATTCTAAAGATTCCTCGGTATTAAATCTTATCGAAGGTGATTGATAACATTAAATATATTGCTTGCATCGATCTCAGTGTCACGCTGTGTACCTTATACGACACTATGTTACGCGTACAACGTTTTCAACCAAATAAGTGATTTTGATTTATGGACGTTTATCGACAATGTTCGGCTGACAAATACAGTGTGTGATTCGCACGGAAAAAGCTCGAATAAAAAACGGAATTAATTCGAATCAGTTCATTTACGCGCGACACGAAAATTGATATTTTCAACGAAATTTTCAAGTAGCGAAAGATAATATCAAAACAATAAAAAAAAATCACCGAACTGTATTTTATTCGAGATTCATAATCTCGTAATAAATTCGTTCGTTTTAACGTCAACACTATTTTCATTACAAATTTTATATCCTTTATTTACTATAAATAATTCACGAGGATAATCTCGTAAAGGGTTAAATTAATTTGTAGGAAATGTACCTATACAATTTGTTACGCGTAGTGATTGCTGTCGTTACGGTAATGAACGGTGATGATAAGCTCGTTTAAAAGAGTTTAACTTTTACGGAATTTAGGCTCCAATTAAGACGGAAGTTATAAATTGATCAAAAGTAAACAAAATATGTCGAATTTATGTAACCAAAAGTAAAAATACAATTTAACGATTATATATATATATTTAAACAAGATTAATTGAGTTTTGGAAAGAAAGGACAAATTCATAAAATAAATACTAATTTTTGTATATCTGCGGGGCATTCCAACGTACTACTATCGAAACTTGATATGTTAAAAACGTAGGTCGTGTTTACGCCATTAAACGAGACGTGAGAATAATGAATGTAGTGATGCGTGCGAAATAATGTACAATTCGATACCGGTAAAATGTTTATTATATTCGGTAATTACAGAATTTTAATTGAAATTACGCTTATATGTCGTTAACAACGAAATTTCCATTTTTTAATTGAAATATCCATTTCTTATACTGAATTTGTAAACATTACGAATATTAAAAATAGCGTTTAGTCTAAGCGAACATGATAAATATTATTACAAAATAATTAGGTTTAAACGAACATTTAAACGTTAGTTTACCATTTATGAAATATATTTCAATAATTGAAAATTATTTTACTTCGAAACGAAACAAACGTTTTTAAAATTTCATTATGTTAATGTAACGAAACTTTTTGTGCCAAGTTTGAATTGCGATTGAATGTTATGCATGGGTATCTGAAAGCGATTTAATGTTTGATTTCTTATGATGTACATAATTAAAAATAAAGCGCATTTTAATCAATTTCAGAACGTACAATTAATTAATATATTTAAATAAATAACGCGATCGTATAGTTTTTCAAACAATTTTTAATACGAGTAATTTGTAATAGAAATGTGGGCATTTGAATCAAGTTAACAGAAATAAGAACAAATATTTCACGAAAAGAATACTTCAATTAATTTTTAACGTATTTCAGTCGAAAATTTCCTTTTTATTATTAAAATATTTTGCGATCTTTATCGAAAAAAAAATTAATATATAAATGGTTTTAGCGCGTTTGTAAGAAAAAGTTAAGCGTAAATAAATTTTCACGCAATATCATTTTTGCGTATATCTATTGTCAACATTGTATGCTATGATAAAACTATAGTCGTGTAAAGAACTATATCAATTGAAACACAATTTACGAAAAGAAAAGTGCGTATTATGAACATAAGGATTTTAAATGTTTACATTTTTTCTTTGTACTTATTCTTAAAAAGTCACAAGGAACTTGCGTGGGAACATACAGTATCTAGATTAAAATTGTTTAAACGTGATTTTCATCATCAGACAAACTACATTTAATATCGATATTATATAAATACGCGCTTAATGAACTACTCGTAAATTGCGAGGAATATTGTTTATCGAAGTGAATACCTTTGAATACAAAACAATACGAGCGAAATAAAATGAGATTTAGGTCGAATTTGTATATGTCTAGTAGATACCTAGTGGGAACGGAGTTTTACAAATTGAACAATGTTCCAAGAATAGATCGAATCTCTGATTATGTTGTAAATGAATAAAATTAAAAATATCGAACGTATTTATACGAAAGACGAGTTAGATAAGATTTAATCTTTTAAGTCAACGTTTCATCTAAAAAACGCAGATTTTCATTGAATGGACGATTTCTCAGTGAATTTTGTGATGTTTGTTCTCACCAAATATGGTTTCAACGAAGATAAGAAAAATCTCGAAATTAAAATTGTAATAAGAGTTATAATAATAGAAAGTAAACCGTAATATATTCAATTGAGTTTACATTCCATTGTTAACAATGGTATTCGTCAAATATTAATTACTTAATTTTATATTTCGTAAGCCAAATATTTTAAGTTAAAATAATATCAATTGGCATTAATTATGAAAACTACGAACGTTGAAACAAGTATACACGCATATATATTTGTTTTTTTTGGAACAAAAGCTTATAGTTTATAAAATAGTGTCAAAAGTTATATGATTGTAGGGATTCATTAATAGTTGACCTGTTGGATTGTTTTACGTTTCAACGTATGATAAACTTTTTACGTGTATTCGTTTAAGCGATATTATTGTACGACTAATAATTTTAACATTATATTTTTAGTTTGATTTTCGTATTTCATATCGTACACTAGTTCATGTTTGAAAAAGCTCTTCTAAATTTAATACGCGGAAGACGTTTAATTATGTCATTTAATAATAAGGCATCAGAGTAATCCAAAATGTGGTTGAACGAAACTTAATTTGGTAGGTAGGATATGTCCAGTTACGTAATATATATAATAGCATCACGAGACATATCCATTATAAACGAAGTTAGTTTATTTAAGAACGAAAATAAACTACGCTAGGAATAGGGACTAACCAAATAGTAGAATGTCCGTGACATTAAAAATATTTATTTATCGAGAAAAAGGCGCGTTGGACAATTATATTTTACCTTGAAATAAGGAACACGATAAAAAGAAATAAAATAATAATACGCGATTCAAGTTGTTTGCTTTAACTTTGTACAAACAATGTAGAATACAGATTACAAAATCAGCTCCCAAATACGTATTTGTATTTATTTTCAACTTTCCCACTAGCGTCTTATTATATTAGGTCGACATATTCCTAATAATTGCGACAACAATTATTAACGTATATTTCCTTCTATAAAAAAAAGTCGCGCATTTATAAGGATTATTTCAGTAATCGCGTAATTGTTATACAAAGTAAAATAATTCACGGACGTAGACCAGAAAATGTATTTGAGGAACGTTCGACTTTAAATATCACGAAATAACCAAATTTGAAAAAAAAAACACAAAACACAATATCCAAGAAATTCGTTGACAAACTTTAGCGTGATTTCGTCAAGTGTTAGAAATAATCGATACGTGTTTGTGTATATGTAACATATTGTAGATATTCGCGTATATCTATTCGATAAACGGGAAATTTAAACACACGTTTTATTAATTAACGTATTTGTTTTAGTACGTCCGAAAAATAAATGCCATTGACGTCTAACAACGAAATGTTTAATTATATGTTATGAATAGTATATTTTTAATGTTTAGACGTACATGAAAACGGACGTTTGAATGACGTTATTAGGAATTATTTTTATTGATTTTAGCCACACTATAGTTGTATATTATTATTATTATAAATAATAAATTGTATTCTCCTTGTGGATGTATAAATAAGCGGAATATCTTAAGAATAGCGTTTGTGAAAAATAATATTGACAATACCGAGGTATAAAAAGAAAAAAAACGTAATTTAATAATATGATAATATAGTTTGCGTACTTATATGTATATACTTGTATATAATAGATGTTATAATATTCTCCTTCTTTTTACGAAATCTCATATTTTTATATTTTTATGTCTTCGAACAGTCGTATAACCATTTTCGACAATACATTTTTTATATTTTAATAAATAAACTATTCACGTACTACGTACTTGAGACAACACTAACGTCTATCGATCGTAAACACCCGTAATATAGTGTTCCGGAATTCCATTTTACTTAATAGATTATTCACGTAATAGACCGTTTACAATTATAAGTTTATATTAAGTTATAATTTTTTTGGAGAATTACAAACCTTAAATCGAATTCTCGAAACAATTTGAAATTAACAAAACATTTATTATTAAATCTCGGGAAGACTCGCGTTACACCAATTAAAGTAGCGTTGTTTTTAAAATCTTATTTCTTTTTAAATTTTATTTCTAAAATCGAATTTTGTAAATAAACTACTTATCTAATATATATATATATTAATATACATCTAGGTAAATTTTTTATGACATTCTAGAATTATCCGTTATTGTTTTCTACAAGTTAGTACTATGTATACTTAAAAAATACGTAGAATATAAAGAAGACATGATTTAGTATACAAATGTCGGACAAGTGAATGCGTATTTAACACAGCTGATAAGTGTTCTATGACGTTTAATTTTTTTTAGGTATGAAAACAAAATGCAACAAAATCAACTTGGAAAAATTAGAAAGTATTTTAAATACATACGGGAAATAATAATTTGTTATGTTTAACTAAATAATGTAATAATAATTAACCGTTTAATGATAGATTATTCAGAGATACAAAGTCCTAAAATAAATCGTTGTCGACTCGAACAATAAACATTATCAATCAATAGACATACAAATACAGTATATACGATCAAAACTGATCAATGTTTTTTCAAACTTTTTCATTCCACGATTATTTTATGGTACCAACAATGATTATTTTATAATTGTTTTTATTTAGATATAATGTCCGTTTTTGCGAAAAGTAGGGCGAAAGGACAAAATCGTCATTGCAATGGTTTTTGAACGTGTTAAATTTATATTTATGTATAAAAGTATCTCACGTTCCTTTAAGGCAGGGGGTAGGGCACTCAACTGGTTGAGAATCACCGTTTTATAATATTCGCGCAGTAACACACCGGGAATACCAAAATCTTTAGTTAATTCGTCGTGCATAAAATTGTTTTGTTCGTTCACTATACGAAAATATTATCAGTTACGAACAACATTCGCTCAAACGTGCCTAACGAACGGCGGACTTTAATAAAGTAATTATTATTATTTTAGATCGACACGAGGACGACACGTTAAAGTTATGAACATTATCGGTATGGCTTTGTGACGCGTTGACACAGAATTAAATTTTGTACTCGGCTGAACACTATATACTTTGAGCAAAAACATAAGGGCGTAATGTCATCATGATAAATAGATGAAACATTGTGTCTAATAAATCTACGGACAGTGTGTATACCTGTTTCATTTCTGATGGACACGAATTCATTATTTTGAACTCGGCAATGTCCAGAGGGTTAACGGAACACCGCTACTTATAAATTATGAGCGACTATGGGCTATTTTCCGTTATACTACGAACGTCCGCGATTCAACTATTATAAACCTCGGCCCGCTTACATATTTATTGTAACTTAATGGTGTTAAACAAAGATTAACACTCAATAGGTTAATCGGTTTGATGTAAAATTATAGCGCGTTATACGGTATTATAGGAGAAGCCTACGCAGACAGAGCTCGTTCAATTGTTATCCGGTCTACACAGTTGTATTATTGAACCACTAAACGATCAGTTTCCAACGACAATTATTGTGTACGGGACCGGATTATCCGGACGGTATTCGTGTATTCGAAACGTCAGGTATACCGATTTACAATGGCAAATTATCGATATGATTCAACGATACGCATATACATTAAAATAATCGTTCGTTATACATTCGTCTTCTCGCTCGTTTTCAAACCTTAGATCGAATAAATTAAAATAGTCCAATATCTGTTCGTCGTAAAAGGCTATTAAAATAAGAGTAGTACTGGTAATTGTAGTAGTAGTTAGGTTACGGGCCATGAGTGATTTCGTAATCGGAAATAACGATTATATATTTCCGATTCGTGAAATATATATATATATATTATTGAACGTTTTATGTAACGAGTTGGTACAATTTTTTTACTAGATTCGTTCGCGTATCTAACATAATTTTTTTCGACAAATTATTTCCGGAAATACGATAAATGTCGTAACACGTTTTTATTGTATTTTGAACACATTTATTATTGAAGATAGAAGTTGACGTTTAAATATATTAAAATACAATATATACGTAATATTAAGCCGTACTTCCGGCTTTATTATGATATATCCGGTTTATTAAATGTGTTAAAAGTTGTTTGCTGAATAGAAATTGAGTACATAAGCATAATTGTAATAATGATGTTTGTCTCTGTGGAGTAATAAAAAGTACCTAACTGGATTTAAAATATTTATCCGTGGCTCGTATTTATTTATTCTTATAAACGACGCGAAGTTGTTTTACAATTAACATCGCGTAGTTCTATTCTTTTTTTTAAATATTTGTTCGATTTGGTAAATTATTCGTATTTTAGTATCTATAAAAGTTTTTGTGTTCGGTTACGTGTTTCGTCGCTGTTGTTTTATATACGTACATTTATATAAATGTTATATAACTCGTATTATTATTATAAATATTTATTTAATCGTTATTAAATTAAAAAAGGAATAAATAACAAAAGGAGTATTAACGACTAAATAAATGTAAATTATGTTAATACACTTAAGACGATAGTAAAATACGAAAATGTATTAAAAGTACGAAATGTACAAAAACTTACTTAAACTTTGATTAATTATTTAATTGACTTGAAAATTAGTAGGCCAAAAAAATATTAATTAACAGAAATATATAAAAACTTACTTAAACTTTGATTAATTATTTAATTAAATTGAAAATTAGTGGGCCAAAAAAATATTAAAATAAAACAACTTTTATACTACTTAAGAGATAACGAATGCGTAATATGTTATCTGTACGTAAATTATTCATTCGATCGGACAATCAGAGTAATCTAGAGTAATGTTAAAATTAGAAATCAACGTCATTATTATATAATATTTAAAAATTGATTTATGCATACCGTTATTAAGTATTAAACGTCTAATAAAAAGGTATTGCCGAATAGGAATGGTATGAATAATACAAAGAAACTATTAAAATTAGAATAAGTGTTTTTATGAAAATAATACGATTTTTAAACACGAATTAAAAAACTACCACCAAAACATCAAAATGCACATTAATTTCCATTTATTATTGCCGTTGCAAGTAATTTTGATTTTAATAATATCTTTAATTACGATTACATTTTTATTAGCGATATTTTTAAGTATTTATTTTGTCAACTATAAAATGTTCAAACAGTTAAAACGTATAAACTAAACACAATTAAATTTATTGGCCTGTTTGCGAAAAAAAAACATAAACATTTCATATATAGAACGCTAATTTCTGTATTATTTAATTACTAAACTACCATAGCGCTTATGAATAAACGACTTAATAGTTATCATTATAACAACGAGTTTTAATGAAGACGAGTACTAATTTTCACAATAAATACGTTAACGCGTTCTGAATTCAAACAAAAGTTTTATATATTTTTTGAGGATGTTAATCACCGTTTTGGTTATCTTTTTGAAAATTAGTATGGAAGTCATATTTCGTATACAGTTTAAAAAGTTTTTGAATGTTATCAATTGGTGACGAAAAATATTCTAAAGTTTGCATCTTTATGATACGTATTACAGATGTCTGCGTTTTAAAATGAAAATAAAGCGAGTTTAAAGTTACAGGTTTGATGGGCAATTGAAGTTATTAAGAAACTTAGTACTAAGTAAAATGTTCGCAAGTGTCAATTTAATACGTTTTCAGACGTCGGCACGAATAAAAATAAATAACGCTGTCAAAGAAGATATTATTTTCAAGTTATGTTGGATGACTTTGGGACGCGATAGAAGTTTTATTTCGCAAAATCGTTTTATCGAATAATGGATATAATTTATTCACGACTAATCGAATGTCCATATCGTATAATAATATATCGTATAATATAATATCCGTATCGGGTAATTATTGCGTTATAGTAGTATGATCATTAATAATATTATGTGGATCTTTCGATCTAGCGCAACTACTGTCAATTGGCGTGGATGGTTGTATTATACTTGAATTCTAAGGTACGTTAATATAAAATTTCTCCTTCGCTACATAATAGGCGCACTTTTAATGAAAAACGATAAAAGACGTAGAATGGGAAACGTAATTTAAAATTACTCGCACGAAGATAACAGAGTGGTAACAAGTTAGTGGAGCATATAATATGCGTAGTTAAATTATTATAGCATATTGATTTTATTTTCTGAACAAACATATTTATTTAGATACACACACTCTATATACGTATGTTTTAATAATGTAGGAAACGTAAACATTTATTTTTTGATGGTCAAATTTGGTTAAAAACTTTTGTGAATCGAGGAACGAATATATTTATTTCAAAAATAGTAATTGACGTTCGAATATTTTCGAACAAATTCTAGCTATCGTAAATATTTTTAGTTATTGGTAACATTATAGAGATTCATTGATTCATATCTGTAAATGATAAAGTATTATTTCTTATACACACACACATACCCATATATGTACCCACACGCACTTACACACACATATATATATATATATATATATATAAATATAAAACATTATTATATAAACAAGCGTGCGTGTACTCATATTATATATGCCGGTAGAATTGTACGATGAAACGAATATAAAGTAGTGACGTCGAAACACGCCTTCTTTACTTATTTCGAAGAATAATGGTATTTCCGTTTTTTCTTCGTTTATAAAATATACGTATAATTGACGGGGATTTATGCTATCGGTGACTGGCGGTTGATTTATAAGACGAAATTGAGTGTAGGGAGGATCCAATTATAAAGTCTTTGTGCCGTGTGGTCAGATCCGCAGGAAATATGTATAAAAGAGGGTCTCTGCATGTATTGACGATAAGCGTTCATATAGAATTTATTTGATTCCCAATCTCAACGGAAACCTATTACTTTCCGGGAAATGGGTTTTTTCCACTTTACGTATTACCTCGCGAATTTCGTCTCCCCACCTTAGTCTTCTTTTCCCGTGTATTACGTACAGAATGTCTTTGTGAACAATCTGACTGAACGCACTGAAGTAAATGAGGTCAACATATATTTTTTAACAACAGGCATAATGTAGTAAATACGAATAAACGTAACCCCGAAATGACGCGTCTTACGTGCGACTAAGCTATTTTCACGTTCCGGAATGGAAACGTATTTCGGTAGAAGATTCCTTTACAACGACATACGCGAAGACGCGCGTAATTAATTATTAATCGTCCCGATCTACCGTAATTCGCGCACGTATCTAGGTTGAAAATTCGCGGCCGGGATCGCGCAAATCCGAAAAAACGATAAATATTAATAGTGGCCGCGGCGGAAATTAATTTCCGGTTTAAGAAGGACGGACCGATGGAGGGGAGCATGACTGTTGCTCTAAAAACATACCCGTGTACGTTTGTCACTCGTAAAATTCGCGTTTCGACGTATGCACGGCGATTAGGACACTTATCGTAAAAAATATGTATTCGTCTGTTGTCTAATCGTACCGCGAAGTCGTCGGCCCGTTAACGTGCCGCATATTGTAACGTCGACATTTGCGTAGTGTAATGATATATACATATAAACCGTGGGAAACAACAACTTAAACACATTTCAATTGTAAAAGACGTAAGGACACACACAGGCATTATAACTGTGGGAATCAGTAATATATGCATATTTCAATATAATTTAACAATATTCACAAAAAAAAATACAATAGCAAAAAATTATAATAATAAACATATTCATGTATAAAAAAAATGCACATTAATAAACGTTAGAACGAAACCTGAGCTCCTCGAAATACCGACCATAATGACTAATACGAAACAAATTTATTCCCTTTACAAAAAAAGAACTTATTCCAATTACAGAAAAATATCACACTAATGGACACGAATTAAACGAACACGTGTTCATTAGTAAACAAAAAATATCAAAAGAAAACAATAAAATAATAATTACAAAAAATATGTTAATATCAAAGAAATTTGATATGAGCTGACCACCACGTCGCAAGATTACGACTGGACAGCTCGGTTATAAAAGACCAAAAAACACACCCCAACC
>JAIPRN010004779.1:0-13334 GCA_025469175.1 Geopemphigus sp. TES_GeoC_2020
AAAATTGCTCATTTAAATATATTAGATACATATTTATGTACTTGTACGCTCTGTTTACTTATTTAACTTCATTCGAGGTCCGTTGCCCACCTGACAACAATTTCACCACGCGAGTAACCTGTTGGCTGCGCCGGGTAAAACGAATAAAATGATACGTCAGCGCGTCGGCAGGTGATTGATGACGGTGGGCACGCGAGCGTGTAAACGGAACGTTCGCGAACGGAAAGTAGAGTAGCGTCCAAACCAAGACAAAAAACCAAAAAAAACACTAAAAACGATAAACGCATGCAAACCGCGACCGATGTGATTACGATTTTTGACAGTGCGATTTAGCTCGGAAACGTTTCGGAGATATTCGCAAGAGGAGGAGAGTGATGGTGATGAAGCATTGAAAATAAAATATCCGCCGGAGCGTGTGCTTGAGAATCCTTTATAGTCGTCGTTTTATCTATTTGATACTGCCGCCGTGTTGATACTATATCGTTCGTATTTGCCGACACGTGTGTGTTGGACGTACACTTGGCGGGACGAAGTATTCGAGCGCGTAACGTCATTATCAGGTACAGAACCACCACCGGGCGGTTGCCGTAGTCAACGGACCTGTTGAACGTCGACGACGTTAATTTATCGGGACCGAGTCCCCGGCGTGAAAAACATAAACAGGCCGTCGCTGGCCAACACGATAACACGACGAACAACTCTGACTCGAGCAAGTTGATCGAGTCGTTTTTCCGCAGTAGCTTTTAAACGAATCGTTGGTACGAAAGTAGATGAAAGACGGAGACAGATAGATGACCAACCGCGACGACAGCGCAACATTCACATACACACATCACTGGTCACAACTTGTCATCAAATACTAGACGAGCCATTACATCGCACATGGCGACAAGTGTTTTTCTCGTTACGGAACTTGGACATCGCTTAATATAATTCGGCGATCGTTAATGGTATTAAATATCTAGCAGCTGGCCGCACGTCCACTGAAGTCAAAAAATTATAACGATCTCTTCCACATGTTAAAATCCCAACTCGCAAACAGTACCTTTATATGTAACACGTACCGTGTATGTGTATGTGAATATATTTTTATATACAATTTTCATGTGGAACAAACTTCACATTTTCACACCACCCTACACCGTAAATATATAAGTTATTACGTTCGAAAAATATATCAGCAGAAAACTTTTCTCAAAACAGAACGTTGGTAATCGAAAACAAATTTATTTTGAGAGTAAATAACGTCCATGGCGTTGGCATAATTATGTTAACACGTCGTTTAATATATTGTCGCCAGTAACAATTTATTTTATTTGAAATAATCATGTGTCTTCCAATGAATTTTAGTCGCACATAGCTATTGTTCCCTTCATATGTAACCGTCTTTTATACATAACAGGCTAAAAAATATTAATATTGTACATAAAAAACCCACAAGGTTCAACATTTAACAATTTAATGGTAATACATCGGCTAAATAACTCATACTCATTCTAAAGTATATAAATTATTACCTAACCCTTCAAAAAGCAGAAAAACGATTGAAATTTTCGATATCAGAACGCGTTATAGAATTATCGTTAATGCTATTTCCAATAATAAAACGGATAAACAATATTTTTTTCATGTATCAAATCTCGAATACTCAATCTCATACATCCCACGTACCTACACAATTGTTTACAATTAACGTTTTGATTTAAAAATTAAGACCAAATGCAGTTATTTTAAAATAATTATTGTTCTAAAAAATTACCCAACACATAATCATACAAAGTAACATTTTGTTAATCATTTTTCATTTTTACTTCGCCGTAAATTAATTTTTCGCAATAACGATTTAAATCAAATTTAAACAGAACATTTAACGATAACTCGTTTCATCAATCATAACTCGGATTTAGTAGACTCCTCCAACATAGGCTATATTCAAATCACATTTACGTTCATATCACAACTCATTATTTACCAAACATTAATCGAGTATTACGGACTTTCTAGTTTTATTTAATCACTCTCATAGATTTTTATCACATCAATAAGTAACAGCATTTTACTGGTCATACAATAATGCATATGTCTATTGACTATTTTGTAATATATTGTGTTAAGTAATAATTCTAATCGTAATCAGTTTTATTAATTTTTAATATTATATAATATACTTATATAACTTGCGACGTCTCGCTCCAGGTTCACCAGAGGAGCATCGTTTGACGATCCGCCATGGGGCATGGGTCGCCAACCCATTGGCCGAGATCCAGGGATCGGAGCCGACGGGATTTTATTACTTTCGTTGTTGTAATTTTACCGGCCAAAACCAAAAATGGGGAGGAAAGAAAAGTTATATATTATGGACATCACACCAACATACGTACCGACCTGTCCACCGAAAACCTGCCGGACACGGTTCCCATCCCGGGAAACGATAGTAGGTGGGTTTACTCCATATTTACTAATAAAAACTTACACGATAAAACAGATTTAATACGAAAGAAATCGGATGAAAATTTAATATATATATATTTATATATACTACCACTTTAATCGTGGATGACATACAAACGAGAACTGACCAGGTCTGCATCGAATAGGTCGGTACAACTATCGATACAGACCTTATCGCTAAATAACCATAATCTCGGGTTAATAAACGGAGCCTCGGTTGATATTGAACATTACAAACTTCTTAATAACATTATGCATTAATTTTTCAAACATTAAACCCTCTGAGATCTAAGCAAATTTTGAAGTTTTTTTATTTATAAAGCTAGATATAAATATATTGTAGCTTGACAATTATAATAATATATCATTTAACTAAACACTAAATTCGAAATATTTTGAAATTAGTTTTTAATTTATATCTATATACTTCCGCTAAATCTTGTTTTTTATTATTAATATTAGTCTGTTTTAACAATACAAATAGGGCATGAGAAACTCACCAGAATGTGACTGTAGAGTCAAGAACCAGACTATCTGCTACATACCTTTTGTATGCCCTATCCTATCGAGAACTCAGAATCAACTGTCTCACAGCCCCTCCCATATTTTTTAAATGGCTCGAAAAACTAGAACTTAACCAAATATATTGTTTTGTAATGTTATTAATATTACTCGCACTACTAAGTATTCTATTTTGTTTTATTTTTATTTTCATTTTATTCATCTGTTATATACTAATTCAATTTTCTCTGTGTTATCACATTATATTTAGTCTAATGCATATAACCACAAACCATATGATAAATAAAAACCGTATTTAATTAAGTTATATATTATTCATTTATAATAACTAATGTTCAACATATAACATTATATTGATAATCCAACTGATTCAATCAATTTTATCTAATATATTACACTTAAAAATTATTTCATATATCCGTAATTTAATTTAGTGAAATAAAATTAATAAAATTAATAATTGCGGGACAAAAAACCATTAAATAGTAATTGATTGGTGTTTTGGCAAACTGATAAATTTCTCGTTTGGGCAGTCATCGCTTGGTTTGTCGTACATTTATTTGCTATGTCACAGAGCCATACAGAGTACACTCGATACCAACAATAAATGTTGTATTTAAAATAAACTGAGGATAAACGCATAAAAAAAATTATAATTGACATTTTGCATCGAGGTGGGTATAGATAAAATAAAACAATAATACGTCAAAACTATAAATCTGGTTTATTTAAATTTCGTTCGTACAGTTTTTCTTCGAATAAAATTTCCGGATTTTTAGCCATCGGTTAAATTCTTTGTTTTCCGTTGACACCTTTTTTTATCTTTAAAAATAATTTCAATCATTTACCATTAAAATATCATCATCAAAAGTGATATTTTAAAAATATTTACCGAGAACATCGGACGTTATTTTCACAATAATAACGCGGGTAGAAAAATATTATTCCGCCAATCTACCATACCGCTTCTAGTCACGCCGTATATACCCAGTCGACGGGGGTCTCGTCATACAGTACGTGGCTACACTTGAATTCGCCTATTCCAAGAGTCATATTTACATTAACGCCTTACGATTGACGAACAGTTTCCAATAACATCTTAAACTTTTTACATTATCGAAAAAGAAAATAATAAATACCAAGCTAAAATTGTAACACAGTGAGTAAGTTGAGAAAAATTTTCGTTTCCTAGACCAAAAAGGAATCAAATCCATCCGTATTTAGGAATAATTTGACTTATCACAGGTCGAATACTTTTTTAGTTTAATTCGATGAACACCTGACTATAACTTAACAATATAAACGTAGATTAAATATACAAATAACAAATTAAATAATAATTTATTTTTATGTTCTATTACCCATTTATGGGTAACCGATTTTATTCGAAAAATATAAATCATGTAATTTTCAAAATTTCAATTACGCTTTTAATTATAGTTTTTTTGTTTATTTTAAGACATTAATACGATTAAGCTTTGAAAATATTTCATTTACACTCGTTAAAAACGTATAAATTTTAATTTCCAAAATAAAATAAAACGCGTGTTATCAACTAGCTTTTGACTTTAAAAGAAAAAAATGATCAATTCGTGTATTTTATTTCACGCTGTCCTTGAAAAAAAAGTCTACCATAGATGTATAACGTTTCCGTTTCAAAATTTCCCGTCTTATTAGTCGCGTCATTTTAAATGACCGATATAGAAAAGTCAATAAATTATACACTGCTTCCAGATAATACACGTGAATAGAAATAAGTACTCCGTTGTCGACAAACTGATCGAAAATTAAAAATATTTATTCTTGATAAGTTGTAGTTGAAAAGGATAAATGAAATTACTTAACTCGTACGATTTTAATTAACATAGTAACATAGTGTTCCATATAAAATTCGGTTGATTTGGTTTTGAAATTGTCCTTTAATCGATACTACGAAAGTTCCTAATCTCAATTACTTAAAGTATTCGATTTTTATCAATTAAACGTGGACATATATTTATTATAAAATATAATTTAAACTTAATGTCGTCAAAAAACTTAAATCTTATCACTGAAAAGCGCGTTACACTACTTGCCAACATTTCATAATCGCGTAAAATCAATTATTGTATAATAAATTTGACCGTCGTCGAGTAAAACTTTTAAATTCTAAAACGACATGATCCGTATGACCTAAATATAAAGTTTTTTATTCTTCAACAAACTTATATCGTGTATTTTATTCGCTACGATATCGTTTATTGCCACAAAATGATGACGACGTTTTTCGTCTTTACACACAACAGCAACACCAATATTGGTGGTAACTACTAACAAAATCTCGTTACAATTGAACCGATATCAGCATTTAGATTCGATAGAAACTATCATTGGTATCAAAATTACCATAATCGTAAAAATAAATACAAATAACCGTCGATAAAACAAAAATATCCGAGAAATTCCGTAATACATATTCTGTTTATACGCGTATATGTTTTTGTTGATTTATTCTCAAGATATGACTGTTTCGCGAGTGGTGTTGGCACAAAATTTGACTATCGCGGTAATAATTTACCATGATTTACCACGTAACAAATGCGTGAGGTTTGTCGAACAAGAAAAAAAATTTACTAAAAATGACTATGATGAGCTAAAGATGAAAATTATTACCCGTGGAAACAGTATTGTGAGAAAATTGAGAGTAATAATAATAAATCGATTGTAATGAGTTTAAATGACTGCAATAAATGAACTTCAATTATAATGATTTTAACAACTAGCTTTGTGAAAATATCGTGATAAAAAACGAAGCTGTCGGCCAAAAATTGAAAACATATTTCCCGAGATAGTGGAGTGTATTATATAAAAAAGAATAAACAATATATATATACGTTTCGTGGTCAATACCGTACGCTATCCAAAGTTATGTTTTATTTCGGCCCCGTGGGTTAGGTAAAATTCACCAAACCGACAACGAGCCTAATGCTCGTGCAACTTTCAGAAAAAAATGTCGAATTATGCCGACGACATAGTGGAGTTGCCGTCGAGTAGTCGTCCGTTGGCATATTTCAGGCCAATTATGCCGCCGATGCATATAGTCGACAAACACTGCAGTGTAATATCGTACAATAAACAACACGAATGCCGCATAACGACCACAGTATACGCGTAGTATCCGGTGCGTGTATGTGCGCATAAAGACTACCGGACAGATACATGTTTTCAGGCAAAATGCCAAAGATATAGACCACCTAAAAAACCCGTGGCCAAGTCGAATTCATTTTATTAGTAAATTTTCAAACGTTATATTTGTCCATTTCACCAGATTTGTTTTCATTTCTTTCATAGTTTCATACGTTAATTACGTGTATGTGCGCGTGTGTTTAAACGGAACAAATAACATCTATGAAACGTGTATAGCAACACAAAAAGTTTTGGGGTGTATAATTCTAGATCACGTTCGTATATTGAAATCCTTATACATTATATATATATATATATAGTCACAAACTACGTAATATTTGACCATATTGCAAACGGGAATGAGATGATATAGATTTTAAAGATGATAAAACGCATCTCGGGGAGAACTCGTAGTGGTAGTTTTGTGTTACGACTTACCACACGCAGGACCGATTAATAAAAATATAGATATGACGACAACGACAACGATGACGATTGATTAAACGCGACGAATTGTACGCGTTCATTGTGGAACAGTGACTTATATACACGCATAATCTATGGGCGTATTACAATGCGAAACACTGAAGTTACAGTACAAAGTCTAGATTTGCGCGCTCGTGTCGCATACAAATTTTTATCACAATAGTGATTTCGACGAATAAAATTTTAGTTGTATATTCGTTGTTCGCCTTTTGATCCGTTATACAATAGTATCAGCGTCGTCTAATAATGGCGAATGGATACCTACGACATACCTATCGTCGTAATCCAGTAATTATATCACCGTTCTTTAAAAGTAAACGTAAAAGTTGATTTTATTTGAGCTTGAGTGAAACCAATCATGTTTATATGAGCGTTAAAATTTTACAACGTCGCCCGCACTTAATAAAATGTGGTGAAATAAACGTCTGGCCGCATCTGCTCGTTGAATTAAGTTGGCAAAACATTCGTCACTCAATGATGTTTTGGTATTTTTCGAATATTTTGTCTCCCTCAGTCTCTCGGTTTTTAGCTGCACCTCATTCAAGGTGGACCAACAGGTTAATAATATATAGTGCCGTCACCGGGTAACTGTGACAGAGATGACTGGTCAATAATACACAAAAATCGGAATAAAAGGGATCATTAGTTATTAATCACGGACAGAGTTCTAAATACAACATTTACAACGTGCACAAAAATTGTCAATAACCGCCATGTAATGTCAGCTCTACGAACTAACTGTATGTTCAAAATCACCCTAAGTAAACGTGTTACCACTATTGGTCTCGTTCCGCAATGACTACGTTACTGCGTTTTGCGCCCTTTTCGCTGTAAGCTTTTCACTAAAACTCGCTCAAGACTCTAGAGACCAATTAAATTGCTGAAGCTTGTCATATTGGCGAAGGCACAGTACTAAGTTATTAGCGACAAAAAACTTCGTTTATTCATGTTTGACAATAATCATATATACCATTAAACGTGTTATGTATTAAATTTGTGGCACTACCCGTGACTCATGTATGCCATTGAGCCGATAATAATTAACCGTCTCACCGATCTACGGCGTACGCAGACGAAAGTATTTTCCGCCGCGATTGCGTTGAGCGCGTGTTATAATCACTGACGGCCTCCGTCGACAAGGGCAGCGAAATATTCGCGTTCATACGTAACGAGCTAAACGCCATTGCGTAATTACGTTACTTCGCCTTCAAACAGCTCGCGAATACGTACGCATTGCTTATACACGATATTGCGACGATAGGAAATTCCCTTACAAACGACTGGTCAACACCAATATATCGATCCGATATAGAGTGAGTGTTCATTCGTAGCCGTCACGCGATATATGTAATGACAGAACCGTATAAAAATATTTATATTCTTCTATAATTCAATAATTGTCATTCGTATATATTCGATTGTTTGTGACTATTACATAATATACGTATTATGCAAAAACAGTGTAACGTTTTGTACGTTTCTCCATTCCAAAATCGTGTATCATCTCAATCATTCGTCCTAGAATTTCCTGCACGATTGATAAGAAGGAAGTTTTAGATTTTCATCGAATTCAGATAGACGTCGATTCTCGACCCCACCGATGTGATAGCGATTTCTTCGTTATCGCCAACGTTTTGCACTATTCGAGCGTGCTTATCAGCAGTCTTCATTCTCCCTAGAATATGAGCATACCAGTTCACAATTCGACGTACGTACAATTCGAGTGAATTGCGCTCTTCTTCTCGCCAGCCATGACTATTTCTAAATAATCGTAATTATATGACTAATACGATTTGCGAACGATGTTGGGTCTTTCAAATCTCGTAGGTTCTAGAGTCTCATTATCGAACGAACAATTATAATTATAATACGCTAGTGACGACGAAAAATAATAACACCGAGCGACGAACCACGGGTGTTCTCGATTTGCACGCTCCATTCCCCGGCTATGACAATATACGTCGATCGCTTCTCGATATATTCCCGATTTTTTCTCGCCTCGTATTACAACAAAACCTGTTTTTGATCGAAAAATAATTACAAGAAAACGTCATGTCTGTTTGTTCGTGCGCGCACGTGTGTGTGTGGTAGTGTATGTGTGTGTCTGTGTGTTTTACAATACCTAAAGGTCGATATATGGCAGGCGTGAGAGGAAATGGCATGATGATCTATATACTATTGTATTGTAGACGACGGGACGTGTGACTTAATCGTGAAATATTTGTCAACGATAACATAAATATGGATAACTTGGTACCGTTATTTCCCAAGTGAATATCTGTAAAGAATTTTGAATTTCGTCCTTCGTCATGACCAGAATTACAATATTTGCCAATCACGCGTAATATTTCGTGGAAATTGGTGTAGTAGTGCTCATTGAGAAAAACGGAGTAAAAGGATTTCATATTTAGAGTACATACAAAAATAGACTAGGCCAACGGCCGAGCTCCGATTATTATTATTGTGCGTCAAAACCACTACATGCGTACGCACAAACGATGTTGATATCGCCAACAAAAAAATGCACTTGACAAAAAATATAGAAAAATCAACGCTAAAAATATTGTCCTGAATACGACACCGACTCGCTGTGCAGGTCGCTGCGGGACGCGAATGTCTGGTTTGGTTCAGGTAGCTGTGGTATAAGGCTGAACAACCGGAATCAGAGAAAAATTTCGACTAACTTATCGAAGTTTTAGCTTTAGCCATGCCATCACGTCAACTGATCACGAAACGTACGCCGACTTTGAACAATTACGTTTTTTTATTAATTCTATTTTTAAAAAACAATCGGTACAAAATACGGTAAAATAAGTAACTATATACATTTTTAACAATATTAAGTGACATAAAAAGAAACTATAGCATATCAATTGTACTTCTTTATTATAAATAAAAATATTGAAAAATTTGAATTAAATATATATATATATATATATATACCCTATAAATTGTAAACAAATCTCGACCATTTACTAATTACAGATAATACACAAGTCCTCATTAATTATGATTCATAAAATATTACCTAACAAATATTCATTGGAACATTAAAATATACTAACGTTCTTTTATTACAACGATATATTGAATGATTTTCAAAACAAAAAATAACTATCCAAATCCGACCCAAAATATTTAATTAAAATCCTATACTGACTTTCATTTTTATGTAGTTAGGCACCAGCATTTAACTACTCCCTGGTGTCCATTAATATTTGTCGTAATTTTTTTGTTTGAAATCACTATTCGAAATTCTTTTTAGAAGAAAAAAAAGTGCTTTAAATAACATTGAACGTTTGTGTATATCTTTCACCATACTGACACTCATTGAATTTGCTATAATACCGAATACCTCTGAAATTTATAGAAATTCGTAAAATTCGAAGTGATTTTTCTATAGCTTACAAATGAGGTCACCCTTAAAGAATTTAATAATAGAATATTATTGAAATATTGGTTCTCAAAATTCAAATTCTTTGCACATTAAGTTAAATTTTAAATCGCGTGTATGCTATTCTTTGGCTTTTTTAACCCGAACATATTTTACGTGTAATTTCTATTTTTTTAAATAAATAAGAAGGAATAAAGCGCTTGACGTTTCATCGTCCATTCAATAGTTATATAATTAAACTATGCAATATTCAACATTATTATTACGTACGTAAAACATAATATCTAAACTGTTATACTTTTAACCTAACCGTAACATTTATAAAAGCCTGTGTTTTCTAACAAAAGCGATACACCGGTCGGTATTTTTATTTGTGTGTACGCTATATCGAACGTATTTTCATAAGTTTTTTGACATTATATTTACAAGGGTTAACAGTTAAATCAAAGAGCATTATTTAATAACATTTTATAAACCAATGAACTGTGACAAAAAACTAATCAAGTGTTAAATACAGAAATTTTCTTTTCAATGATTTTTAACTATAGGAAATTATGTAAATTTTATGTTATAAGTTAAACTCAAAATAAAAGCAACGAAGCACGACACAATGTTTAATTATAAATGCTCGCAAGGCAAAAACATCAGTTTTATCGTGTTATTATAATAAATATGTCTATTTAATTTTTATTCTATACCTGTAATAAATTCATGTAAAATCCAGAAAGATAAATATACTTTAAATAATTAAAAGGGAAAAACTAAGATTAAAGTGTTATGCGTATCTGTATGGTAGGATAGTAAGCTACTTGAGCGGATGTTTTAGAGTTGTATTATTATTTAAAATTAGAAAACGAATCATTGCCTACCAATATCAATGCCAAACAAAGAATGGTAGACTATAACGCTCTTAAATTTAGATTGTACACTAAAATCATTGTTTTTAAAGAATATTGGCATATTAATTTTTTACGAGGATTAATACCAAATTGGTAGATTTTTAAATGGTCAGTATTGAACACAACCCCATTTTAACTTAGAAATGTAAGAATCTAGAAACCAAGATCTTTCCGAAATTTGTGTTATTCAATTTTTCACGCTTATTCCGTTTCAAACGTTGTCTTTGAATATTATAACTACTAAATATATGGATATAAAATATTATTACGATTTCATTTCTATAATAAAAGTAACGCTTTATTCATTTTCTTCAAAATCTAAACAATTAAACAATATTGTAATAACTCAAAAGAAGAAAGGCTGAAGAGAGGGGGTGATTTGGGATATGATTAGAAAGGAGGTAAGAAGGGTGAAAAAAGGTATTTACTTTAATGAGTTATTACGTAGATATGTTAGGGATCGTGAGTTCAAGAATTATTTAGGAATATAGTTAATAAAAATAACAAACCACTGATCTTATCGATCGTGTCGAGAATACAAGGAAAAGAAAATTAATTTAAAAAAAATTAAACAAAAATAGGTTGGGATGGTGACTTTGCTAATGTGAATTCAATGACAATTGAAAACAAGTCAAAACGCAGAAATCATGGTGAAAAGAAAAGCCCTTGGTCCTTGGAGTACTGACTGCTGCTAGCTGGTAACTCGTGGCTGGATTGTGCGTACATTTTTTTTTTTATTTAAACTTTGTATAAAAAACAATAAGTTACAAGAGTTACAAATTATTACAGTTAAAAAGAATTATATATGAAAACTTAAGATTGCTCAAAGTAGCGAATGACAAAAAGAATGATGGGAGGTAACCGAGAGGATAGAATTGATGTAGTATTAAAAAGAAATGTTATATTATTCAGTTAAAAAAGCGAGCTTCCTTTGTTGTGCCTCTAACGAAGGGCATTGGAAAAGAATATCTAGGATATCACAAATAGAGTCTAAGGAATGGAGCGTACACAGTAGAGAGCTATTAAATGATAATTTGAAGGAATGATAAGGAAGAAGAGTATGAGGCAATCTAGCCGGGAAAAGGAGCAAATTGTTTTCCTATTGAGTTTAAGATTGTGGAACTATAGATGAGTAGGAATTGTAGGTGCAATCTTTTTATACTATCTGGCATTGTTATGAGGAAGACTGGATTAATTGTTTTGCCACATACGAACCGTATGGTTTTTCAATAAAGAACTGAAATTGATTCGGGGGATTGCAGAGAAAAAAGAACTACGGAAAGAGGAAGAAGACTTGGCTAAAAAATCGGCAATTTCGTTGCCTGAGATACCAGAGTGGCTAGGTGCCCATAAAAACTAAATTGCACATTCTGTTAAAGATGAGAATTTATCTGTCCCCGTGGGGAGACAGACGTCATCCAGTGGTCTATCGACTGGTTGGTTGGCGGTATACTGAACGACAGACTGGTTGGCGGTCAATCGATAGACGGTTATGTGAGTGTAATGTTTGTCTTTTATACTAGAGTTGTCCAGTTAGATTATCACGATGAATCGGCCAGCTCATACTAAATTACGCTCTCATCTATTATGTTGACTTTTGAAGTTGTTTTGATGCTGATTGTATTTATTTGTGTTCATTGTTTTAGATATCTTAATATTTGAAGGCGGACACGTGTTCGATTAAGTTATGCCTTTTTAAACGATAAATCACATTTTCACTGAGTACATAGAATCCAATTTTCCTAATTGTTATTTAGTGTTTACTGACGGGTCAGTCTCTCATAATTCCGCCGGCTGTTCATTTTATATTCCAGAGTTGAATATAAGATTCTCGGATACTCTTCCAAAATATTCTTGTTCATTTACAATGGAGTGTTATGCCATCCTTTTGGCTCTTGACCATATACAGCTTTTAAACCTAAAAAATACCCTAATTGCTTCAGACTCTCAATCAGCCCTCCTTTCAATTAATTCCACGTCTTTCAACGCAGCTTCCTCTCTTCTCGTTCTTAGTATGAAACATAAACTCCACCTCTTACACTCATGCGGCTTTTCTGTTAAATTTTTTTGGACCCCTAGTCATACAGGTATCACTGGTAACGAAATAGCTGACTACCTAGCTGTTACAACTAACCTCTGTATAAAAACTCCTATTATGAAAATTCCCTCTTCTAATCTCCTCTCTTTAATTAAAAAAAATTGTAATAAAATGTGGCACAATAAATGGACATCCCTAAATAATAATTTCACTCCTTGGTATATGATGATATCGCCGAATATTCCATCTCAGCTATGGTTCTACAACCTTCCTCTGTCCGGGTCTCAAATCAGAGCATTCTTCAGGCTTAGATCTGGACATAACCTTCTTCCGTCTCATTCATTCCGCCTCTCTTTTAATAACTCGCCCGCCTGCCCTC
>JAIPRN010004781.1:0-13315 GCA_025469175.1 Geopemphigus sp. TES_GeoC_2020
TTGCGCGGCGACAGGACAGTCCCCTGCCACGGGGCAACCATTTACATCTTCCGTTACATAAACAAAAACAAGAATACAAAAATAAACTTCTTCCCCTATTTAGCGGCCTAACCACCACCTCCCCTGCAGCCACGACGGCGCGACGGAGCTGTCACGCTAAGTGCCTGCCTCTGCCGTTCGGCGACTTCCTTCGCCATCATCACCGACTCGGCGAATCGGACGACAGCATCCCAGTGGACCTGAGACTCGAGCATGCGCTCGACCAGATCGCCCGGGCCGAATCCTCCAATCCGACGGACTAGCGCGTCCCGTTCACGGTCAAACGCATTGCAGCGAAACCCTATTGGCCCTTCTGTCACACAAAAACACTTATAATTTATTTCGTTTAATCGTTACAATTTAACGTATAATTTTTTTCGACGTTTTTAAAGAAAAACAATTTTTTAAACTATATTTTACACCGACGATTATGATTAATGAGTACTGATGTCATAAGATATTTGAACCTGAAAGTAATTTTTCTGATATTATTTGATATCATATTATGATTTTCATAATCTAATAACAATGGTTAATATTTACCAACAGTTTTATTTTTATTAATAAAATTATTTCAATTACAAATCTATATCTAATTGTAAGAACGAAAAAGATACGCGTGTTTCTAACGTAAAAACGAATATGTTGACAGTTACTATCGCAGAGGTTTTAGAGTTTTTTGGTTATATCGAATTCTGAAGCAATGATAAATTATTGTAATCAAAAAATGACACAGGTAGTTGATTACAATTTATGAATATGACGAAATAATATCGTTAAAATATTTTACATATCTTGGGATTTAAGTATTATATTTCGAGCTTTAAAAAAAAAAGAAAATTATCTGTGTCTAAAACGAATAAATCGACAAATTTATCGTTTTTTTTTTCGTAATTTTTCAATTTATTTTGATAGGCTTTAAGTAAACGCGTCGATCGAAATACCAAGATACAATTTGCTACCGCAACGTGACACGTATCAAGATCATTCGTATACTCTATTTACGCAAAAATATATTTACGGATAGAATAATAAAAAAAAGACGGGTCGTTGTAAAAACGATAGAAAATTTAAAAAAACAGAGTAGTGAAAACTATAACAAGAATGGAGCAAATACTTATATCGTTCATTAACAAAATACTGAGAATCATCTGCGGCCCAGTATACGACGACGACCTGGAGTGCTGGCGCAGAAGAATAAACAAAGAGCCCCAAGAATTAACAGGAGTACCAAGGATAACGAACTTTGTAAAAGCACAAAGAATAAAATGGTTTGGGCATGTGATGAGAAGGTTTAACTCAGAGTACCTTAAAGCGGCGGTTGAATGGAAATCCACAGGGAAGAGATCAAGAGGACGTCCAAAGAAGCGATGGATAAATGGAATAAAGCAGGATTCTCTAAGAGAAACTGGGGATACCAAATTGGGAAGAAAAAGTACAAAATCGAGAAGAGTGGAAGGAGGTGGCGGCAAAAACTCTTGAAGAGTTGTGATGCCAAAGGAGAGAGAGCCGCAGGCGTGTTGGTTGTTTGAACATCTGAAAGTAATGTATTGTTGTTCTAAATATGAAAGTGACGATGAATGTTCCTGTTCGAAAATAAAACCAATAATGGCCGAGCGTTACTTAGTTTGTCGTTTATCCGTAGCTTTTTGGAAATTGAACTTGGAACACTTAAAATGTTAAAATCGCGTTACCGACAACTTTTTTTTTAAATATCTGTCTTAGAACCAAGTTTGTGTCAAAGTATTCAGCTCTTAAATATAAAAAATTTATCACGTCCAAAACGGAAATATTTTATCGGACGTTTTACAATTTTTCCACACGTTCAAAAAGAACCGAAGTTTCAGTTTACTGTCTGAAAAAAGCGACTTACATAATAATCGTCAGAGCATTCGTGCACAGGAATGCGTTCACCAAGAATGTATGAACGCGTCGTTGTAGAAACGGACACGTTATTTGCTTCGTTCGGAATTTCAAAACACATTACATTAAATTGCCCCGCGACAGTACAATTTACGATCATTATTGGTGTACAAATTTATCACCTTTTAAATCATGTAGAGTCCGACAAAAGCGCGTTCACCCTTAGGATGGATTTTTAAATTTTAGGCTGGACTGCCAAGAATATGTCGTTCAGATGAAAAATGGTTCCAACGAAGAGACCGACCATGTTGTTATCGTACAATTTTTGTAACCGCAAACCGCCAAAAATTGTGTAATCGGAAGAAATGGATTACAAATGAAAACATTAACGTCAGCTCGGAATAATTGTTTATTATTTCAAATACTCTTTAAGTACGCATTTTTTTCGTTTTTAACGTAAAAAATGGTTTTAGCGATGACAACTCTGTCAACGTACCTATAAACGGCCATTTCGTTGTACTTTTAATACCGAAGCTTTTCGAGTAGTTATTTGATCAAAATATAGTATTATTAACGGAAGTAACGTTTATTATTAAATGTATATCAATTTATTTTCATCGAGAACCCATATAACTAATTCTAAATATGTATGGTATATAAGGTTAATATATTTTTTTTAAAAAATTTAAGTAATCATATTAATAATTCAATACAATTGAAGTTTTTAATTATTGCCATTATATTACATTTTAATTGTTTTTGTTTTCATAATCATACATTATAAATCGGGATCTTTTATTCTCATAAAAACGGCAAGAAACTTATCACCTTTATTTCTTGTTACTTTTTTGCCTTCTTCTGAACTCTCATATAATTTATCAACAACAGGATCGTCTTTCTATAAAAAAAAAATTCCAGTGAAATACAAAAATGAATTGCAAAAATTTATTATCGTAACAAAAAAAAATAACCAAATTTTCATCTTTGACACGTTCAAATAGACCATGTTTGGAAAAATGTTGAACCATCCATTCATGTAAATCTTTCACATCTGTAACAGTGTACACTAATGCCTGATAACAGTAATAATATTACAATTACATATCAAATTTTCGACAAAATTATCGACAATTACAAACGCGTACTTGTTCAGCCAATACATAAGCATACTCAGACAAAGTAGTATCATTGATGATTCTCCATTTGTGCTTAGATTTTTTGAAATGAGGGTCCGGGTAAAGAAAAAACATCTTTTTTATCTAGGGTCAAAAAATGTTTTAATCGCGTCACTAATGTCATTGGTGGTGCTTCGATCGACTTACTTGACCTTTTTTAAAAAAATTGGGCAAGTACTTGATCGCGTTTGTCCGTACGCACGCTATATTTTCGTAGCAGTTTGGTTGGTTGGCTCTGAGGGCTTTAATCCTTTCAATCACGTATTGAGAAACTTTTACTCGTATCTCCATCCCAAGAATCATCGAGCTCGGAAACATCGGTGATAATGTGACTACATCAGTTATAATTTATGAATGATCAATGTAGAAATGTTAAGCAACAGTTCTTGTTAATGTGGCACAAGTACTCACTCAAGAGGCCACCATAGCCACACCCAATGTCCAACATTTCGACGTGCTTATCATAAATGTCGGAGTTTTTGTGTGTTACACACGGATATAATACTGACCAATCGTAAGCTTCTGGGCAGCTTGGGCTTTATCGAAAACAACGATTATTACAATAACGAAAGTCACCCGGTTGGGGTCATATTTACTAATCGAAATCGTGATCGGCAATGGGATTGGAATGCGCCCTCTGCCTGTAGTACTTTTTCCGTGGTAACGACGGTAACTCTGCCGTGTCCGTTTCGTCTTCGTTTAACGGCCGTTTGGTTTTATCCATGGTGGCCGTCTTATGGAGTGGATGAATTCAACGAACCCCGGTGTGGTCGTCGTCCTGTTCTGATACGGCGAATCACGATGGAAGACACACGCCTTGTAGAAACTCGTCTGCAAGAACGACGACTTTTACGCGTTAAATCGTCGACGAATTTCACCGACGTGCGACGGTCGAAACCAAATAGGAGCAGCGAAACTAGCCAACCCGCACGAAGCGTATTATTAAACCGTTTTATCAATTTGTCGCTTATCATCGCGTTACTGTTACGATTGATAATATCCCGCCACGTGACGCGTGCCCGCGCTTCTTTCTGTCCGAAACGTGGAACCTAAACGAAACCGGTTTTAGCGTGTTTCGACGGGTTTTTCGGATCAACGGTCAGTCGTATTTTCGTAAAAGGCCCGTCTGTTTCGACCGAATACAGTAACACTTCATTATAACGTTCTTTTTCCTCGGTCCCGATCCCAGAGGTCTGTTGAATGTTTACTATCGTTTTTGGTATTAACTACGTTTTAAACTGTATACACGAAATAATTTTTTAGGAACACGCACGCACAGCTATCGTTATTGAAACACAATAAATGACGAAACGATAAATCAAATTAACAACAGCCAATAACGAATGTTACGAAATTATATTTGTGTTTGCGATTAATTTATTATACGATTAACACCGTATTATATACAATGCAAAAAAACACTCAAGCGATGTATTGGCTAAACACAAAATTGCGTTAAAAAACTAATAAACAAAAAAATAAAAACCAACAAATCTAATACAAGATTGCACGTTACCCTTGACAAATCTTATAATTTACCTACAGGCGTTACGAAATTTCTTCATTTTTTTCGTCAAACGTTGAATGGTTAACTGCTTAATTTTTCCATGTCAATTACACTTCAAACTAATAGGCAAAACAATTTTATAGAAACACGTTTATACATGGCGTTCTGGATAGGCAAGTTGTAATACAGCTATGCGTAATGTATCCGACAGTTTGTATTTGTAAAACGACAAATTTTTAACAATTGTTTATACGCAATGTTTATAATTACTTGACTTCTTAAATTGTATATAATACTGTGTCAAATTTTGGACTCAACAGATATCATAGTTCTAATAATAAATGTCACAATTATCTTTCGATATAATTTTCTATAATTATATATTTCACGATGACATTTTAATAAGATATAAAATGACGCTTGAGACGCTTGGCCGGGATACCGACCATATTATAACAAAATGCCGAATTATATGTAAAAGTAATTACATTTTTAATAACAAAAATGTAAAAAATGTTAAAAATAATTTATAAACGCCCATAATAGAGGCCGATTATCTAGGTTACAATTACATGATAACCATAGAAATAATTGATATATGGAGACTATAATAATATTACAGCTATATAAAAAAGTTATCATTCAAATGGCCACTACTCAATCAAATACGCGTCCCTCATTAATTAAATAAACCGATATCTAAAAGAACGAATTCAATTAACTACGATTATTACGATCAACTTCCAAAGAACTGCAAATAAAAAACGCGCCGATTTCTATGACAATTTAGTATGAATCAGTCGATCCATCGCGATAATCTGACCATACAATTTTGCTTTAAAACACAAAAACTATGCCCTAGGCCTCGTTGTATGCGCACACATTAACCACGAGTGACCATCTCGCAAGAAATTGGTATTCCGAGGGACAAATTCTTCTCGCCAGGATTTTTGCGTCTCGACTCGTTAACGATCGTGTATAATTTCTTTTTTATACGTAAGATGTCTATTACCGCCGAATCTATTCCCAGACCATTCTCGTCACTCTCACTTGTATATTCGTTCTCGACTGAATATTCTTGGTCGTAAATGGCCATACTTTCGTCTGCATCGATTTCTTTAAGTTTTATTTCTCTATTCTTATCTGTTTCTTTCGTTTCGTTCATTTCTTTAATTACCTCCTCAGTTAGTTTCGTTAATTCAACCGCACCATATACTTCGATCAGCTCATCCCATGACATCCAATCCGACGGTTTATTGTCTATGTCTATTACCGAAGGATCAATTTTCGAACTTTTTTCGTCACTCTCCATTATGCAAACGTTCTCGACAGATTGTTCACCGTTAATTTCCATTTTTTCGTCCAAATTTATCCCTTTATGATCAATTTCTCCATCAACCTCTATATCCCCTTCATTCGCGGCCTTATTTACGCCCTTGTCTTTTTTCAAAACGTCGTACCTACACCATTTTTGAAACATTAGCATAATTTCACATTTTTCCTCACATACATCATTGTCTAGTCCTTTCACAATCACCTCGAAAAATTCTACCTTGTATCCAATTACCAAATAGTTGCGTGATAAAATTCTCTGGTTATTATCATCTCCTTCATTATATCCGCTATTTCACGGAGTTGATCGTGTACCGATATATCAACAAATGTCTGAAAGTATTCCAATAATCTAGTTTTTTGTCGTAAATTTCGGCTGAGGGTGTGCTTGGAGCAATGACGGTCATCACCATTTCGATATACTCGCTCATCTTTTACAAAATGTGGTGTATGAAAATTTTTTTTCTGATAGAACGTCAACGGTCGGATGCTCGATACCGATTATGAAATTTTCGGTATATAGCGACCGAAGAAAGCTAAAATATATCGGTTGCTAAGCAACGATATAATAAAATATTTGGTTTAAAATTTTCAGACACGCGACAACAGCTGTTCAATTTACGATGTTGTTTATTAGTTTTCCCCTCGAAAATTTATGAACTAATTTCTTATTCGTTGTGTATTTTCAATTCATTTTTTTTTTTATTAAAGAACGACACCGACGGTTTACCGCGTGATTTCATAGGATGAGTCAATGTTAAACTTCTAAATCGAATTCGAATAATTCAAAATTAAATTTCGTTATTCGTTAAGATCAACGACATTATCGTTTTGTAGACATTATAGACTAGCGGTCGCTACTGTAACTTTTATGCACATTAAATATTTTTCGAAATAATTGACAACGAGTTCGAATTTAATCGTTGCTCAATTTTATTTGCAATTTAACACCAGGATATTTTTTTTTTATAACATTCCAAATAAAAAATATAAATATAGATAATACAATAAACAATAACTAACAAACGTGATTAATAATAATGTAAACAAACAAATACAATAATGCATTAAATCCGTAAGAATTTAGGATCTGTATCTGGCATTGGTAATAAAAAGCCGATTCGAGGATAAATTTGACCTTAAATTTTGAACACTTTTATTATTATTGGATTATTATTATCTTGACTTAATTTTATAGTAAAATGATTACAAATTAGTTTATTCGTTGTTTATGAGAAATAACGTATTAATTAATTTTTTTTTAAATTTTAATTATAATCTATACAATTTTATGTACAATAAATAATTTTGGTGACAGAGTTTACAGTAACATTGTAGCGGGAATGAAGAAATAATACTGATAGGATAAGTTATTACATTAAACACGACGCTCAATATTATAATAAGGAATGTTCGCTTAAACAAATAACTTATTCGAACTTATTTTACTATGTTTTTATTATTTATTAAAACAAATCACGTCACAATTGCTTCCATATTATTGCCTAATGGTATTGCCTATGTAGCATCTTCTAGAATTAAGCGACCAACTACGTTAAAAGTTTATCTTCCAAATGAAAATCCTCGACATACCCGCAATATAGTATGGAAGAAAGTATTTGGTTAACACCCGATTTCATAATTAAAACTGTGTTGATAAAAAAAAATATATATATATACTTACGTAATCAATTGATAAACTGTAAAAAGTAAGTACTTGTTTCTAATATAATGTTAAACTACTTGCACTCGTGATTTTTTATTTAAATAACCAGTTCATATTTTTTTATTATTATATCGGTAAGATCAAAAAATATTATTCATATTTCATCAGTATATAATTGGTATCTAAATATAATTTCCACAAAACACGATCTACTGAAAAAAAAAAATTACCGAGCAAAGCTAGGTCACCCGATATTATAAATAAGCTGTTAACTTTTTTTGTAAATTTTGATAAAAAAAAATTTAGAAAACACGATTTATTTTTACTTTTATTAATAATATAATAGATAAATTGTATTTTAAATTTTGTTAATTTCCGTGAAATATACTGGAGGTACATATTTGATGAAATGTTATTTGGTATTTACAAAATGTTCCTCTGTTATAAAAAGTTTTTATGTAATATTGTTCATATGATATATAATATTTGTGTAAGTAAGAAAATATTACAAAATATTACAGACGAAATTAATAGATAATATAAGTTTATAAATATATTCCATAAAATAATATAATTTTAAAGATTCCTATCAATTTTATTATATGGCATAATAACGTTTTTTATTTGCTTAAACATACATAACATTCTTGACATTTTAATTTTTCAGGGAAGGTACTTATGCTGACTTATAATAACTAATCTATGTGAGGGGGTTTAAATGCTTTAGAAGTTCATTTAAACTAATTGGCAAAAATGTTGACTTTTAATTCCGAATATCATCTACCAATTTACCTTTCTTAAACAAATTCGAGATACTTAATTTATTTCTATTTTAAATAGAATTGAATTACAGTACCGTTAGAAGTTACTCCTACAATATTATTTTAGACTAATGTGATGTTGTTTATTATCAATTTAGTGTTAAGTTATGTAGAGCAATAATTGTCTAATTACGTCTAAAATATAAAAAAATAATGTTACATCTATTTAAAATGCACATTATTACAAATTGTATTTTTAATACTTTATTAAATAATTAAAAATAATAGTTACATAGGTTTATCCAACTAATTTACAACATTTTATAACGAATATATAACAATTCAAAATTAATAAAATCTTAAATTAAACAATAGAAAACAATTACATAGACAGATAATAAAAAACGTTTGTAAAAAAATATCATAAACATATAAAATACAGCAAAACATTTTACAAAATAAATGGTGCAAACATGTGTAAAAAATACCAAAAAATGTTAATTAGAAAAAACAATTTATAAATTAAACAATGCAATGAATCACTTAAATAAACAATTAAAAACAATTTGTACAAATATCATAAAAATGTAAAACAATATATAGAAAAAAACGAACAAAACAATATGAAAATAATTGCATAAATGAATATAAGAAAAATGTCAAAAAGAAAACGAAATTTATAAATTGTAACGATTGTAAAAAATATTAAAAACAAAGAAATAGTAAAGTATATAACGGGTAACAATAATTGAATAATGTATAGCAAAATATGTATGACGCGAGAAAAAAGTAGGAATTATTTTAAATCATGTTTCGGGAGAAATTCACGGACCTCACCAGCGCCACGAACGTGTTTTTGTATTTAAAAACACAGCCACCGGCGTGTGTTTATTTATAGTTGTCCCAAGAAACATTGACAAAGCCTCCTGTATACGAAAAACGCGTAGGCGATTATAAATTAGAAATAATTACTAAATTCTCATATATCATACCTCGAAAACGCGCGGAACCTTTTCCTCCATTTTCCAGTCGACTTATTTTCTGCCGTCCGTCCGTTTTCGTTGGCTCCGACCGTCGTTCTTATATTGGTGGTGCTCTGGTCGTAAGATTCTTCTCCAATTATAGCCAGTTGTTTGGACGTTTCATTTTGTAATATTTCGTTTGAGATAAATGTCGAAGAAGTCTCTTCTTTGGCCACTTGTCGATTTTCATCTTTAACGATATCAATTATCTCTTCGTTTAATTCAATTCTATCATTATTAATAATTTCCTCAAATATAACTTGATGTTCGAATGATTCTTTTTGTTCTTTTACGCTAGGTAGAGTTGGAAACGTCGGAAGAGTTACATTCTCTTCGCTTACCCTTTTTTCATTTTCTTTTGCAATAATATTCATTTTGTCACTGTTGTCGGTAGTTTTTATTTCGTGCATACTTTGTTCTTGGAATATCTCTTTTTCTACATGTATATTGGACTCATTCACTGTTGGTGTTTTAGGAGTGCTTTTTTCAGTTTTTTGTTGTTTTTTATTGTTTTTCTTAGAAATAATAGAGTTTTTTTTAAAGCACTTGTAATATATGGTCTCATTAAATCGCACGCATTTCTGAGAGGTTCCTCTATAGTTTCTTCCTTTCGGAACTTTTAAAATTGATTTTGGGGAAGTCAATTTATCCATTATAGTTCCCTCTACTTTTATTACATATCCACTTCCATCGTCGCTAATTTGTTCGTTTGCGATCACGGATTGCTGGGTTTGATCATAATTTTGTGTGGCAATTGATGCGTTGGAGATTTCCACCGAACCATTTCCGCTAGTCCTCTGCCATTGGTTTTCATTTTGTCTAAATATAGATCATGTTTATGAAAATAACGTAAATTACAAATTTGATTTCGTTGTAAATAAGTTATTTACGTTCTTTGATAAGCGTTGTCATTCCATGATCTGTTTGGGTTGTTGTCTAAAAATCACATTTTCTCAATCAATATAACATATTTTAAACACAGGAGTACACTAAGTTGTTAATTACTAAGTTACTAATTATTAGTGGAGAGGCAGTAATATATATAGAGCATTCCTCTCTCCACTGTCTGTTCAAAAAGGGAAAAAAGTTACATTTGATAACTAAATTACTTATAGGGATCCTAAATAGAGGCATATTAGGCGAGGGCTTTTGGAGATGATGGTAGGTAGACACTTTTCCCAATCTATATTTTTAAAAAAATTTTTTCTTAATTCTATTTTCCCCAATAATTTTTTTTCCTAAAAATTCACTTAGGTGTAGATCACTTAGATTAGGTTAAAGAAGAAAAAAATGCTTAATTTGTTCATATTATATCGTACATATATTATTATATTTAAAATACGAAAAAAATTATTAATGTGAATTTGAAAATTTAAAAAATATTAATATTATTATTAAAATACCAATACTATATATATTAAGAAAAAAATTATTATAAAATGAAAAATTATTAATTGTAAATTATAACTAATGGTCGTAATGTATGAAATTATGTCATTTTTACGAACGAATTCTTATCTGATTTGTCATAATATATTACTGTTAGATATCAAATAATGCACGGTTACATGGGTACGTCGTTGTATGAAAATTAGGATATAATAAATTAAACAATATTTCTAACACCCAAAATTAAAAATTAGATTAGGAATATTAAATTTGGGAAAAATGGATTGGGAAAAGTGTTATAATAAGTTATTGAATTACAATAATAATATAAAAACAGTGTACTTAAATATTCGGTCAATTATTAGGATTTTGTTATAAATCCCCTCGTATTCGTTACGGTCGTAACAATAAGGATATATATTTAAAGGTATCCCATAAAATAATCGGGAAATCTAAACGTTCCATTCAGCTTTAGAAACCAATCCGTAATTGATAGCAATATAAAAAGGTATCAACAACGAAAACGTTTATTTATTTTAGGAGCGCTAAATGGCCCGAGTACGATCGCACCCTCCGATCATCCCTAGCTTCACCTTCGGTGCAATACACAAGGTCATGTATTATTAACTTATCGAAAACTCACACGCGCGCACCGGTAACATTTACCGTAATTCATCAAACGACTTACGGGCGAAACTCTCGTTTCCTCGGAGTCTAACATTGTCGTTTCGGACGGTCTCGTTTGTGTTCCTAACAACGCGTTCGTTGATAATGTTCGTCAATATAATTGACCAGTGGTTCGGTAACTAAACGAAATACGGTTAACGTCGTTTGTACGATTAACGGCGAAAATAATTTCTGCCGAACGGTTACCGTGGCAACCGTTCGCGTAAAATCGTTGTAAATCAACAAACACTATACTACTATCCCAATAAGACGGCGCGAATGCCGTCGTAGTCGATAACTAAGACGAATTTCGGAAATTCCCTAAAAACGATCGCACATTTATATAAATTATACTTACGGGCGTTTGCCGTCGGGTCGTTGGTAGCACACGACTTTGATCTGAAATGTATCGTGCGATATTAGGTGCTAATTACTTTTTTGTTCATATTTACTCTGGGCCGGATGGTAGTAGTTATAAGTATTATTGTAGTTAGTATTTCTATAGCTGTTCGTATTCCAATAGTTATTTGTATTGCTATAGTTTGTATTTCTGTAATTACTCCTAATTAGATTTATGTGGGATATCTGGGAGTTAGGCGGATGATAACCGTGTATGTACGGAGCGGGTGGTTGCGCGGCTTCGTTTGGCCGACGTTGATGATAATTTTGACCTAATAAACGTGTTTACTATTAATAATATCGAATAATAGTATACGAAAAAATTACGTTCCAAAACGTGTCTATTTATAATCGGAAAATAGAAATTACGTAATTTACTTACTCATAATGACGGTTCGTGTTGACAGTCGTAGGTGACGTCAACGTAGTAAATGTAAACGATCTATTAACAAATAGTAAAAACAAAAAATGATTAAATGTCTACCTTAAAATTGACATTGTGGTCAGGTAGGGCTGAAAATGTGCGAAAATAACAAAAACGTAATATAGTAAATGAAAAACAGTTCGTGTACATTAGAGCAAAAGATGTAAAAAGATGTGTAAATATAATAGAAAATTAAATATAAATAATAAAAATAAATTAAATGTTTCTCGACAAATTGACACTAAGGTCGGAAAGAGTAAAAAATAAAACGTAAAAAAAACAAAAAAATTTCTAAAATTATCGAAAATAAATAAATTAATGTGAACGTTAAAGAAAATAATGTAATAATATGAGCGAATATCGCAAAAGTGCAAATATAAATAAATTGCGGCTTATAACACGGTTTATGGAATTTGGTTTGAAAAAAGGCAAGATGCAAGAATGTGTATAAGCGAGTGTGACAACCGAGACTTGTTTATTTCGCTTGTTCACGAAACAACACCATATGTTAATGACTATTTAATCTCCCTGACTATAATACTATCGTTATTTTTTTAAATTTTAGATTCCGAGTGCAGTAAAGAATACATAATTATACAATAACGAACTTTTGTTTTGTATGTAGCACTTTTTGCGGACGATTTATTTAAGTCGCGTTTTAGATACAGTTACTTATTTTCATTCGCGCAACGATAACAAATTACGACGAATACTTTCGATTAATTCGATTGATCTCGAAATACGGGTACCGATTCCATATATAAATCCGAAGGTAACCTGTTCGATTTTAAAACGGCGTGCGTTTCGGTGCTATTCGCGTAATTTCTGTTGTATAAAATTTCAAAACAAAACAAACGTGAAAAATTACCTTTCGTGTAATAGTTTTATGTGCACGATTATTTCGATGCTATATAGTTCTATAGTTTATTATGATACGACGCCTTAAACAAAAATAATATATATATATATACATAATATGTATATTTATGTATTTTTTTTTGGTAAATTAATTGATTAAATTAATAAATAAATTTTGGTATTTATATTATATTATATTATATATATATATATA
>JAIPRN010004782.1:0-13304 GCA_025469175.1 Geopemphigus sp. TES_GeoC_2020
ATCCTCCTCATTCACGGCTTTATTTACGCCCTTGTCTTTTTTCAAAAAATCGTACCCACACCACTTTTGAAATATTAACACTATTTCGCTTTCACACTTTTCTTTCACATATATCCTCGTCTAGTCCTTTCACAACCACCTCGAAAAATCCTACCTTGTATCCAATTACCAAAAAGTCTGCGTAATAAAATTCCTAAGTTATTATCCTCTTCTTCATTATATTCGCGATTTCACGGAGTTGGTCGTATACCAATGTACCAACAAATGTGTGAAAGTATTCCAATAATCTAGCTTTTTTGTCGTAAATTTTGGATGAGGGTGTGCTTGGAGCAATGACAGTCACCGCCATTTCGATATACTCGCTCATTTTTTACAAAATGTGATGTATGAAAATTGTTTTCCGATAGAACGTCAATGGTCGGTTGCTCGATATCGATTACGAAATTTTCGGTACATAGCGACCGAAAAAAGCTAAAATATATCGGTTGCTAAGCGACGATATAATAATATATTTGGCTTAAAATTTTCAGACACGCGACAACAGCTATTCAACTTACGATTGCGTTTATTAATTTTCCCTTTGAAAATTTATAAATTAATTTTTTATTCGTTGTGTATTTTCAATTCTTTTTTTTATTAAAGAATGAGACCGACGGCCTACAGCGTGATTCCACCGGATGGATCAATGTTAAACTTCTATATCGAATCCGAAAATTTCAAAATTTAATTTCGTTGTTCGTTAAGACTAACGACATTTTCGATTTGTAGAAATTATAGACTAGCGGTCGCTACTGTAACTTTTATGCACGTTAAATATTTTTCGAAATAATTGACAAGGAGCATTATTACTAATATTTTGAATTCAGTCGTTGCTTAAATTGATTTGCAATTAGCCACCTGGATATTATTTTTTACAACGTTCCAAATAATAAATATAAATATAGATATTACAATAAACAATAACTAACAAACTTGATTAATAATAATGTAAACAAACAAATTCAATAATGTATTAATTCCGTAAGAATTTCGGATTTGTATCTATCATTGATAAAAAAATGTCGATTCGAGAATAAATTTGATTTTGAATTTCGAACGCTGTTTTGTATTTTTTATTTTGTAAAAAGTTTGATGGTCGAAAAGATGACGTTTGAAAGCGATAAATAAATTTTCGAAATTTTTTTTTAAACTAATTTGATTATGCAGTAACGCGGGATATAATTTTTTTCAATAGCTCATGTGTTGGATTCAGTATAGACAATACGACTTTTTCTGATACGCAACACGTTCCAGCGGATTCATTTTTGATCTTCAATAAGTGGCAATATCGACATTCTTTATTCGTTTCACCGATAATATTTTTAGAATGCGAAGTATATTTTATCTCTGGATGATATTTAAACGCAAGATGATAATTGCGTTAATGCGCGATGTTGTTACTGCGCCATTTGTCGATTTTGTTGCCTACGTGTATCAATGACGTGTGGAGGATTTACGATTGTCTATGTATCAATTGATCTTTTTGCCACGTTCTTTGCGTTGGTCTTCACTTTCTCGCGAACGTTATTGTTCGCTCGCAAATTTTGTTCCTTTATTCTACGTTCATGTCCGAGTCGTACATTTCTATTACGCCACGTGTGTCGGCCAATTTCAGTATCGTTCTTTCCTTTGGCATATTTCTAAAAATAATTTGTAATTTTTTCGTAATGCGCGCCGGTAGTTGATTCAACACCGCTTGTTTTGTCACGCATGAACTGAATGGTCGCTGTTCGCGTTTAATGGAATTTCGAGCGTGTCATTTTTCACCCGTGTTAATTATAATTTTACCGGCATCTATAACAACGTATTGTAGTGATAAACAATTCCGTATTATAAATAAAACACGCGCATTTTCCGTTGTCGTGTAAACGCACTGTCACAAATGATCGAAAAAGGTATCGCCAAAACACTCGCCGTACCCGAAAATCCCTATATACCAAATTTCGTGATAATCGGTCCAACAATTTACGAGCGCATAAGGAATAAACAAACCATCAATACAGTCATAGATTTATCCGCCACTGTTTCGATTAATTTAAACGAATTCAATTCGCCAAGCAACGTTTCTATAAACCATCGTCTCGAATATTTAAATGTTTTGTATAAATATGACGTCAATCTGTTAAGCCGTTTAAAAGTTACACGAATAATAACAGAATACGACAGAGAATTATACATATATAAATAGAAATTACACTAGCTAATACGGCGAAATACCTTCCGATTTGGTCATGTGCACATCTGACAGAAAAATAAATATTATTTATCAAAAAGCGCTTAAATAAACATAATTAAAACGAAAATATTTTCTTTCATTGAGCGACATTACAATGTATGCCAAGAGCAGCTAGTACATATATATATATATTTATTTATTTATTTTTAAACTATCATTTTTTTATCATATACGTCGCGCCACGTTGATCGCGTTTAATTGATGCGTGATTTTTTTTTTATTTACGTATAAACGTAAGGTTTCGCCAATAATATATATATATATATATATATATATTGTTGTCTATTTGTAAAATGAGCCGGATTCTTAACCCCACGCGTTTCATGTCAATTATCAGTTGAATTCAACTAGTTTACCTTTCGAGTTCGTTCCGTGGCACAATTGTTACAAGATACGTACCCTTCGTACGCTATCCATACGACGGTTGTCCCGAAATTATTTACGGGTATTGTATATTCTTATTGGTAATTTTTAAAGCTATTAATCGAAATACATATACATATATATTTAAACTAATAACACCCACGAGTAACTATATTCGTCCATCAAATATTAGGATTCTAGTATTTATCGAAATATATCGTATCCGAAATATATGTTTGCGTTATTCGTTTATTTTCGTATTATACAAATAAGATATATTATTATATACGTAATAATCACACGTGCCACCATAATTATTTTCTCGATAAAATAATTATAACTTAAAGGGTGTACCTTTTTTTTATTGATTTTTTCTCATAAGCCTATATCGGTTAGTTTTATTATTGTGGTCGGATCGATAAATTGTTCACGACCGTTTTTTCGTTCGTCGGAAACACGAAAATTGCTTATTTCCAAAATGGTTACCAGATCCCTGATATCCATATCCAAGTTATGTTAGTTACCACTTGTTAGTATAACAAGCGGTATCCGTGGCCAAAAACAATACGATTACCAACCAATTATTTGAAAACCGGAAATGCGAGTAAGTTCCCGCCGAAAATCCAAACGTTTTTGCAAAACATCGATAGTTTTCCGAGTGAATAATTCCCTTGATTCTGGAGCGGACCGCGGTGGGTTCTCGAGGCATGTTTACGCGGTTACACCATCGGCGCTCGAGTTACCCGTGCATCAGTCGTTCCCGTTTTATTTCTTTACGACCACGACGGTTTTCATTTTAGCTCGCGTGTATTTATAGTCGGCGCACCCGCGACCGCGTGCCGACGATACGACGACGGTCGATTTCGTTTAGGATCGTACCGACGCGACATACGATACGGGCGGGCTGTAAGAAAAAAAAATGTCGAAAACAAAAAACGCCGCGCGTATATAACGAAAAAGTTCGCCGAAAAACCCCTAGCGTTATAATAGACGTCGTAATAGACAATACAACCTGTGATCGAATGGTATACGTTTCGGGCTAGACGAACGACTTGTACGTACACGGAATATTACGCAACGTGCTGGTGTTCCGATCATTATCATTATTAGGGCTCGGAACTTGAAGTATTTAAATTTTTTTTTCTAATGTTTACATTCGATGCTCGTCTTTATACACATTTAACTTACGCCGCGCAACATTGAACAAAACGAATTTCGTTTCGCGTTTTTTCGATATTTCTCGATTGAACGGGCATTTTTATCAATTTCGGCGCAATTTACGCATTTGTCTACTTTTCCTAGGTTTATTCGGGCGTTTGTTGTCTGAGCTGTAATTGTACGTAATGCCGGCAGTACACATACGCCTAGAGGTGTCCAATAAGCACGAGCGTACACACGCGGTACATTCTCGGCTTGCCTCGGCTCCAAGCGCAACACGCGCCCGCGTGTGAGCGTGAAACGTACAAAAATAACTTTAAACGATATTAATTTTTACGTCGTTTATTAAAATCGTATTTGGACGGTATTGGCGCGTTTCGACTATTTTTCCCGAATAAAATTAACGACGTTTTGAACATTTTAATTTTAACATTTCACATTTTTACGTCGTTTTACGCGTTTTTTCGCGAATTTTGGGTAGTCGAGTTCCCCAATTAGTATTACTATTAACGCGCGAATATGTACGGCAGGGAGTGCGTAGTATCGCGACGGTGATGCGCGCGCTTCTTATTGTCGCGCGTGATGCTGCTAAGATTAGAACACCGGCCCGGCGGCGAAAACGACGGCTCGCCGACGTGCAAAACGCCGACGCCGTCAACGCGACCGGCACAACCGCGGAGAGTACGCACGCACGCGTCCAAAGCAATAATATTACGGGCTATATATCCCGGCCGTACGTGTACCATTATTGTAGCGCCGTTGCCGGTTCGGAGTCGCGCCCGCGCGCGCTCGCCGCGTGTTATTCGTGTCGAAATATTCGCGGCCACCGGCGCCGGTGTTTACTCTCCGGAAACAATATATCAGGTCGCGTAAACACGCGTCGTAACAGCGAAATTCAACGAACCGTTCGTTTCGAAGGGATCCATCACACACACCCGTCCGTCACCGCCGTCGACGTCCAGCTGCCGCAGCCCAACCCCGTACGGTAAGAGAATCGTCGCACGTGTAGCCCCCCCCCCGCGTAAAATCCTCCGACCATTCCCGAGATTAAGTTGTAGCCTGGACCGAGCCGAATAACGACCGCCACGATTCCTTTTTGTCGTCGTTAGCTTTCAGTTTGTTTTACATTTTTGTACGGTTTTTCGCTATTCCGACGATGCACGACCGCTGGTTACGGTTGCTTTTGTTGCCGTTGCTGCTGCTGTTATAGACTGGTTCGTTTTTTTTTTTTTTTTATTATCGTTATCGAATCGAAAAGCCGAAAATCGACGTAGATTTTTTCGATAATATTTTTGTAGATTAAACTTACTATAGTTTCTGATAGCCACAGATACCCAACCGCGACAAAAACACGCCGACAGTAAAACACGCGCTTCTTTGGATCAAAAAGTTCCCGAAATTTCGATTTTCTTATACTTAAAATTAAACTTAAAGTTAAACTCAGTCTCTTTCGATATATGAACATGGACATACTTATTCCGGTGATTTTTCGTAACTGTTGAAAACGTTTTTGATTAATTTCTAGTGGAATGGCCCCGTTTGTGTTATATCGACTTTGACTTTGTCGATCCACGCAAAACGCTCAACTTTAACATTTCAGTTCGAATTTAGTCAAAAATTACATAGTTCAAAAACAGGTAATTACGAGATCTGGGGAATTTTAGGCATTTTTTTATTAGTCGAAAATTGCTTATCTGTAAAAAATGTGTAACAAGAAACATTGTCGTGATAAAAAAATCGAACATTTTACAGCCTTTTTCGACGAAACCCTTAAATATTTTCAAATTGTAATATAAAAAATACCCAAAATCGGTTGTGTGTCTGTTTAGTTGAATTCCCGGTAAACTAAACCTTCGCTATTGAAAAATCCAATAAACGTGAACTTTAATCATGATTTGTGTTTAGGGCTTCGATGATATTGTTTTATTTGCCTCTTTGACGAATTAAATTTTGTCTTTGAATTATAAATGAAAATTTGAATGTGCTCCTCCGATAACAAAGTTTTAATAAACGACCTTTTTTATTTGTTAATCGCGCACAAATATTTTTTCCGTTCGGTCTTCGATTAAAATACATAGAACGAACGTTGCACGAACATTGCACGTTCCTTCTTTCAAAATACTTTGCACCATACTCCTTTTATATTTCCCGTATCTTTAACTCGTAAACGGCGATCTGACTGTACCAAATTTCGGACATTTTCTATCGATAAACGTTATAATTTTAACTGTCGACTAGATTCGTTTTTCATCTTCGAACGACTCTTGACTATTTTTAGAATGTTTAACTCAATCACAAATAGCTGCTTTATTTAGCGTTTCACCGCCATACACAATACATAAATACTGAAAAGTTTCTACAGTAGTTTTTTTTAGTCTAACACAAAGTTTAATATTGGCACGCTTATAACGACATTTTAACAAGATGTTTACATTTTAACAAAATAATTAAATGTTAACAAAATAGTTACATTTTGTTTCGTACAAACACGATAACAGTTGACGTCAGTGGCATACTTAGACCTAAATTTGGGGGAGGTTAATTTTTAAATATATAATCGGATGAGCCTAACGAAACAGGACACATTATAAACTTTAGTAGATTATTCGTTTTTAACGAACACGTTATATTATAACGTGTATTGAAGTTTAAAAATATTTTCATTTTTCGTTAATATTGACTGAAAACATGCGTTTAGTAAGAAATGCATTTTTCCTAACAATTTTCGGAAGAGTTTTATCTCCGATTCCCCCTTCCCCATTAGTACGCCACCGGTTGACATGAAACTAATATAGTTTTAATCCGTTAACCTAGAGGTGGTAAATTACGTCAACTTCGATTCCAGTAATCGTATAATTGTGAAGATAAATGGTTTTATTTTTTTCGATAAATAAATTCCGGGAACTTTTTGATTCTTCAACGAATATAGTGTCTAACAACTAGTATACATACGAATATAACACGCTGGTGATTTTCCATCGAAACCTTCGATCGGTATTGTTTCGAAACTTTTTTGTTTTTTTTTTTTTATGTATATGCGTCGCGGCAACATTCAAACTCTAGGCAACAGTATTTACTATATACTATTATGTTTTCATATAAAACACGGAAAACCGATTTAAAACGGTCGAATTGAGTGGCACGAATCGTTTGAACAGGATGTTTAAACGCTACGATCACCGTTGGTCGCGTGAAAACAACTTAATCTCGAACGATAACAATAATCGTAACGATATAATATTATTATTGCGTTCGCTTTGAATCGCGTTATATCTCCGCGGCTTCGGCGTCCACAAAATGCCTATATCACCGAGGAGAGGGTCGTTGCGACTTATGGTTATAACGCGCAAATAAGTTTAAAAGGTTCGCGCGTTCGCGTTTGGGTATATAGACGTTCTATATAAAAAGTGTGAGATTATATTACGGGCATTTTGCCGTTTAAATTCTGAACGTATAATAGTTTTTTCCCACATCGACGGTGTCTGTTTTACGATAATTTAAATATTTTCAAGGAAAACGAGATGTTCTTTGAACCCACTTTTACGTACTGTACGTGATTTTATATAATATTTAAACCGTAACGCCTAATAAATAATATAGGCTATAAAATTATTATTAGACTTCGAGCCAAGCGACGAACGTATCCGTTTTACTATGCCGTTTTTTCTTAGTGAAAATATTTTTGGGTATACGATAAGTATTTTCTGAACGAAGCAAATCTAACTTTTACTTCAGTTGTATAGGTAGTACAGAGTAGCGAATTGCGCGCATACATGTACGCTTGTCAGACGCGTTTCTTTATTATTTTCCAATTGTCTTTTTTTTAATCGCAGCGAAAAAATACCGAAAAATTACACCCCGACCGACAGCCGCTCGCTACCTTTATTGCTTATCAACATACGTATCATTAATTATGTTCGTACTTAAAAACTAAAAATGTCATACAAAATTACGTATTAATTTTTTTAAATATATCCCAAAATGTATAAACTTTTATTTGAGTAAATATCGTTTACACAAATTATAATAAATAATTAATTTAGTCGCACTAACGAGATAAATTTGTATTTGATACTCGACCAGTATAACATTCTTTTGAACTTTTGCTCATAGTCGTAGAATAATTTTGTTTGCGAGGGAAAAAGTCTAAAATCTTCGTGTTTAACACTATGTTTATATTTGATATGGTGAGTAAGTACCGATAAATCGTTATAAATGTTGGAAACAATTATACATTTTTAATGGAGCTATCGATGTTATTTAACGTTTCTATAAATGTTGAATTCTTTCGATTATCAAATTTATTCGTTGAAAATAAAACTATAGAAATTCCGAAAGAACACGTTTTTTTATTATCTTTAGCTATAACAAATTAGTTCCGAAATTGAGATTCAGACACAGACGATTTAAGTTACAGTAGTAAAAGTCGAAATATGCATAATTATATATAGATAGATAGATAGATTGATAAATACTTAATAAGACTATTACGATAAAAACAATGTATATGTACATAATAATACTTCAATCGATCTCCTACAATCATTTTTATAAACGTTAAACAATCGGTCATATATAGTGCCGAATTTTTGGATAATCGGACGTTATTTTCCGTAGATAAATTTAATTAATGACCATCGGCTAATATTTAATACGTTACACAATTAATGACGATGCGTTTTTTTTTCAATAACGGTCATTAGTGTCTAGTGAACGCGCTCAAACTGCGGTATAGTAACGATCGTCATTTGGGAATAAGGGCGAGTTCAAAATTACAACTGACCGAAAAACTGGCCTAATGAACAACAATTAGTGTCGGTGGAAAAAAAAAATGACGTTTCCCCTCTAAATTATAGTATAATAATATAGACGATCGAAACTGCACGCACGCCTGAGAGACCAACTCGAGTAATTCGCTGACTCCCCGAAAATATTTAATTAATCGTTTCGTTCGTTCCAATATATCTTAACTATTCTATTCGTATTTAATATGGGAGAGGGGGCGCTAGTTTAATCAAAAATTAAGATTTATCGTTACACGTTTACGTCATTTATAGTCGAATTTATAGATTACGAATGAAGTATAAACATATAATAACATTATTATAATCGTATAGATTTATTATTTATAGCGACGTAAAAAATACACAAATAAACGTATTCGAAATACTTGTGTTATAATAAAAGCGATGGAGTAATATTTAAATATGTTTACAAATTATTTCAAAATACAACGATTAATTTAAAAAGTTTCGACCAACTATTAATATTCGTCGCGATCGTCGTTGATTGGTGAACTAAATTTATTTATCGTGCGCTTACACGATAGAAAGTTAAGACAGACGTTTGCAATATTATTTAGAAATCGGCTATGTGAAGGGTAATCGGCCAAACGGAAACCTATATTCCGATCGTTCCGATGACGCTTATCAAAAGACAATTTGTATAAGAGATAATATGGTAAAAATTGAAAAATTATAAGCTTTCGTTACCAACAAATTGCGTTGAATACTCTTACTCGAATACTTCGTCGTAACATTAATTACTGATTATCGCAGAAATGTAATTTTTCGTATTTACCGTCATACAATAATCAAGTATAGTCGAGACGTAGTCACTTAGTTTATTTGATTATGTTTATGAGTGTTAGATCGTGCAGAAAATACTTCACACTTTATTACGTGATTGGGATCGATATACACACGACTACTACGCAATTTACCGTATACGTATAACGATATAATACGAGGGTTCCGTTTTCCGGACGTTTCCCTATTCCCTATGGTCTATATACATACGTGCGCGCGATTTATAAAATGATAATACGATAGTAAGTAACGTTCGTAGGTTTATATTACTATCGTATTTTTGTTTTGTTTTTACTTTTTAGCGCACAGATTTCGCGTATATTCCGTGTAGTCCTAAAATGTATTTCAACCACGTCGAATAAATAAATAATATATAAAACGTGTACGTAATTATATTTAATACTTTTCATAAAGTGAGTTTCGTTCCGTCACATTTAGTAGCCATTTAGTTAGTTGCCTTTTATCGTCGTCCCGTTTTACATTTCTCCATCCTTGATCTCTTTATTACGCTTAATTTTTGTGTATAATCAAATTAATTTTAATACTTCTTCCTACCTTCCGGCGAGAATTTATATAATTAACATTTATATACACATGTTTATGAGTATATTTGAGTATATAGGTTAATATTTGAAATGTTATCACAATGATGACCATACTACAGTCTAAGGATATGATTTTTATGATTGAGAATACAAACGAATTTATTTTCGGATTTGTGCCCAGTGACGCGCTAAGATTTTGAATTTCTCGTGACAAGTAAAAATTTTTTTCATCCATAATAGTTGAACACTATGGAAAAGGGGATTCGCGTTACAAAAAAAAAACCTTTCTCTACCACACCAATAGTTACGTCACTATGCTAACAAAAAGTACATTATTTACGTTTATTGTAACCTTCAAAAGTATTTTCATTAATACTTTCAAGAATACCGGTTGGTTAGGTTGATAATATTTTATTACTTTATTGATAATTCGTTGAATTTCAGAAATAAGAACGAAAATATAACGGGGGTAGATGATAATATTAACGTTTTGAAATATCTTTATATAATATTCGGTTTCCTAAGTGACTGTTATATTCCGGATCAATAACCAATTAAATAATCAATAATAAAAATTATATCTTAATTAGAATTTAATTTGTCGCTATTACAATAGCAATATAGCCTTAATATCTTTAACGTTATCGAATTATAGGCTATTAGTAAGAGATTTCTGAATTTGCATTTTTCACACCATCTTAAACATTTGATATTTAGATTACGACTCGTTTAAAAAGAAAAACGTAATTAATAATGCCAAGAAAAATTGTTTTTATTTTGTACGGTGCTATAAAAAATAAACAAGGTGAATAAACGTTATCGTTTTGTCAATAAATATTTCGTCTTCTCAGACGTTAAGTGCTCACCCCATTCCCTTTGGACGTCGCGTAAACCGCAGTTGTAGTAAAATATAAATTAGACGCGACCTTGTTCAATTAAAACTATACGATCATTTAGTTTACAAAACTGAAGCCTTAAATTTTAAAATTATATATTCGTAAAACGTATATTTAAGGAGTATAGATATGATACTGCTAAATGTATATTCATGTATGATGTATTGCCTAGAGCAAAACGTCTTCGTAATTGAAAAAGTTATCTAATATACGGACATATTTTATTCGACCACACGAGTTAAGGATCTATGGTGACGATTCAGACCCTTATTAAAGAATAAAATATAATCAATTTCGTCAAAAATCACGCGAGTTCAATGAGACAATAATGCGCCATATTTGGATTTCGATGAATTCTGTTATCGTTTTAAAGATTTATTACGGGTTACGTTGGATCGCAAATTTCGATTAAAGTTTAAAATATGTATACATATATAACGTCAGATGGATACGTTTGAAAAATACCAACGTTTTAGATATTATTCGAACGTTTATCGCAGCGTCTGAAATTTAAATTTCGAAAACTAGAGTCAAACGCGACTCGTAAAAACTTTCGAATAACAAAAAAAGAACTTATCGAAATTTGATAACTCTAAGAGATAGGAGAGCCTTTCCCGTGTATGAGATTTCGTATCGAAAATCTCGTCGATTCCGTGATCACCTTAATACGTTCGTAATGTTCGTGAATTCAAATTTCGTAACGGCAAAAACTAATTATATTAAACGGTCGAAATAAAAAGAACTGTAGTCCGTACCAAACACGACGGTGGCAAAATACTATCGACGTTCACGGTCGACTAGCCAAACGTTTTCTCAGTATAATCCGATAACATAGCGTCACGTTACACTATCGGATAATAATTTTAAAATTCAGTGCCTCGTTTAAAGATTTGAATTTCGTAAATACCATTTACGCTGGTATTTAACGGTTTTCTTCTTTTCCGAACGACAACCCCAAACATGAAAAATCGGTTTTCGGGTGTAAATAATGCGCTAGCGTTAAATTCGCCCGTGGATTTTGCACAGGATTACGTCGATCTCGGCGAATGCGCCGAAGACAATAATCATCGTGATGCCGCCGCGGCCGGTACGGTGGACTCCCTGCGAAGGGATATCGTTATCGTTTGCACCGGACCAGCCGCCACAGTCGCGACATCGTCGCACGTCGGGTCTCTCGACGAGGGACAGGCCGCGGCGACCACAGTGACAATGACGGCCGACGTTGGGTGCGACGGTGACCTAACCAGCGGCTGCTCCCAACAACGACGTCGTCAGGACCAAGTCGCGGACAATTGTACCGGTAACGGGACGCCGCAGGAGCGCGACGACGTGCCGACGACGTTCGGACAACCGTACGCGGATGGCGCCGTGTTACAACCGTACACCGCGTGTTTCGACATCGAGAACGATTGTCGATTACAAGACTTGACGGTAAGTCTGACGAAGAAATCTCGGGCGTACGTGTGGCAACCTAACTGTACCCACTTGGTAAACCATCGTTTACGCCGCGAGTAATAATCGGTTATATATTTTTTATGAAGCCGCCGGTGTAATATCCGTAATACTGCTCCTCTTGATGGTTTTTCTTACCAACGTAACGTTAAGGTCACGCGGTACGTGTGTGCTACGTACACTACGTGTACGAGCGTTTTACGCAGAGTTCGTTGCGTATTAAGTAAGTATAATTGCTAGTAATACTTGGATTTTGTATCAATTACGTTCAAAATGTTCACGCGTAAGTTGTCTTGGGAAATTAAACAACAGTGACGACGAAGCATTATTGTTACTCACGATGCGTAAATTTCTGGTTCCGATATTATTCCCAGATTTTTGTCGACAATCGACGGTATGTTCTCGCTTCGTTCATTAACCGCTCTGGTAACGACATTTCGTGAAAAAAAAAACACGAACGACTATAAAATTAGTTCGTGTTTAGAGACCGTACAGTCCACACGTATATTGTCTCTCACACCGCTTTTATCTGCTCCCGATAGGAAAGTCATTAGTGCTCGTTGTCGGGCTCAGCCCTCGCTGCGTTATTTCTTACCGTCGATTCTCAGTGCGTTTATGATTTTATCAGTCGGGTGATTATCGTGAATTGTATAAACTATTAATATTTATGTGCTCCTCGGGTTTTAATTTCATACTTATCTGACGGGCACATAATTTATGTCGTCCACCTCTGGTGGATCGGGCCAAAAACCCATTATATCAAATTCAAAAATCAAGGTAACTCTCCAAAAGACAAATTCATCAACAGAATGGACAAATGTTTCAAAAAAAAGCAAACAGTCGAAGAAATCCCCCTCGTCTCCGATTTCACCTAATTTACAACTAATTATCGATAATCAACCTCACCTAATACCTCCAAATTCGCAATTTAAATTTAATAATTTAATGGCTACAACGGAAAATAACACCGTTAATAATTCGCCTAATTCAGCCACAAACAAACCTACCGATGACATGGAATTAGATA
>JAIPRN010004783.1:0-13291 GCA_025469175.1 Geopemphigus sp. TES_GeoC_2020
GCGGGGTTTTTTTCGTTTTTTTTTTTTTTTTTTTTGGCAAACTCCGCGGGTCGTTTTTTAAAACTATGGCGTAAAACCGTCCCGTCGACGGTTAATACGTCCAGGTGTTCGTCGACGGTAATTTCCCGGGTTTTTAATACCTCGTTTATTTACTCGACGCGCGGGCACTTCACAAAGACGAACACGTAGTGCATAAAAACGACGCGTTTTCGAGGAGTGCGTATGTAAAGAGCCACTGCGAGTCACGCGGTCCATCAACGCGCACGAGCGTCGCGGGTCGAGCGTAAATATTTACCTCCGACGTGACGGTATGCAATTTTTACGTTCGCAGCTTTCACGGTAAGACGGCTTTTTTTACGAAAACGGTTTTTGCCGTCGGACGACAATATACGCGCGTACAGTTTTCGTTTTTACATAACGCGACTCGTTTTCGATATATCTGTTTTAGGCGAACTACCTCAGCAGCCACGACGATCGGCAGCATGCTGCTCAGTAAATATTTATTTGAACAACGCGAATAGCGTTGTGGACGGACATTGAAGGCCCCAAATATAATTTTCTCGACGTTTGAAGGTGTAAAAAGACACCGACGTGTATACGATAGCAAAACGAATACAAATTTGTTTTCAACTTACCCGTATTATCGATCAATATTGTTTGTAGTTCGATACATTCGTAATACGATTGACCGGCTTACGTTCGTTTCCTTATTTATTTTTAGTTGTTCACCAACGAATACGACGCGTGTTATTATTATTATACGCGCGTTGCTATCGGAATCCATTTTATTAGGAATTCGAAAAAAGACCGTAACGCCTTAGAGTAAAATCAAGCAACGTGAAAATAATACTATCGCCTCGATCGATTTTGTGTATACTACGCGTAGTACGCAATGTTCGATCGTTCGCGCTACGAGTACGTAAATTACTCGTTAATTGTTGCGTTAGTCGGGTTCCGTAAATATGTGTATAGTTTATAAATCGAATTTATCATCGGACGAAACAGATGTAAACAATGTTCGACTATGATCATAATACGTTACGTATCTATGTTATTTGTGTTTCTCTATATGGCCGGAGTTATAGGGTCAGGTCAGGCCCGTCGTAGTTTTCGACGATTCGACTAGAACTGTATCCGTGTTTCCTCGACGTATTATTAAAAAAGGAACCCCCCGAATGTATTCGTTCGTTCCTTCCCAAATATTGTAATACGAATTGACGTTCGCGTTATATCGCAAAGAAACGGGCCGCCACCTCGAGGTTTCCGTCGAAATGTTCTCGTCGTCGATGGCTAATATTATCCCGAGCGTTTTCCAATCTGTCTCTACAAATCCGACGCGGGCATATTTTTCCTATCGATACTTCGTTGGCTTCGAGAGAAATAAACACCACGGCGTGACTGTGTACTCGTCGATTTGTTCGTACAATCCGTACGTGATTTCGATCGGTGCCGGGGGAAAATAAATTACACGATTTTCGTTTTTGTCGAAAACTTCCGACGACGGATTTCGATCGTTAAAACGATAACGGCGGTACTATATATATATATGTGTGTGTGTTTCGTTTCCGTCGAAAATTCGTCGCCCCGTTTACGTGAGCAGCGCGTTGCGTTTCGCGGACGGGACGGGCGCAAACTGAAAACGATTAATAATATCCGTCGTGTACCCGAAACCACACCGGCAATGGGACGGCCGGCGCGTATTCATTACGGCAAATGATTTTTTAATCGGGAAAACATATCGAATCGATTACGGCCCGTGAATTCGTCGGCCGATGTTTTCCTTACCGATCTTTTTCGACCGACGTCTACGGTCTTCGTTTCTCCGACTGTAGTAATAATAATAATAATAATAATAGTAATAACGTAACGTAAGATATCGAATATCCGTCGACTGTCACCCCCAACGTCGCTCCCCCCCCCGGGTCCATCCCCGCCACAAAACCATCAACCAACCGTGCCGAAGGGATCGCCACCGCCAACGGTCGCGCGGGGTACGACGCGTCGTCGTTTTACTACCGTAGAATACTACTACGGCGGCCACGGCAACGGCGGCGCGGCACTGTTCTGTTGGCCCAACTGCGCCGCACACCGGCGAAGAGCACGTCGGTTTTTTCCTCCCCGCGCGACCGCAGTTTCGTTCGTGTGCTCCGTAGTGTTGCGCGTTCTTTCATCGCGCGCTCCGTCGTCGTCGTCGTCGTCTTCTTTCACGTCGTTCGCCGACCGTTTTTATACTCTTTTTACGCCCGCCCGCGAATATCGCTCTCGTCATCGTGTTCGCGTTTTACGTGTGCGCCGTGTACGAGGAATTTCGACGTTCGTTACCGCGTCGTATTCGTTTTGGCCGTTCGTTGGATTACAATAGTAACGTCTACTGAACTCACCCGCTGCCGGACGGACGAATCCACCGAAAAAGTCAGTGCACAAAAACGTTCATTACCGACCGAAATGTGTATCGTAATACCGTTACGTTTCCATCGATTCACTGTCGTCCACCGATTCTCGTGCGTACTGGTCCGTCCAGACGCGTGCTAACTCATTCGGGGAGACCCTCTTCGTGTTTTCGTACTCGGGCCTTACCGCGCGGTTCGGGTACGCGCCTTCGTTTGGAAAAATCGTCACTTCATTTTTCTCACTATTAACACAGAGCGTTGGTAGCGTTTCGATAATGAAAACGTCGCGTACAGTATTATCGTCAGTATTACAGTATTATTTAAAAATAACTACCATCGATATCCGTAGTTTTCTCTCGTTAGTTTTCGGAATAACTCGAATTACGGTATTTTTTTTCGCTAAACAGAAATTTCGCGCTTTACGCGTTGAATTTCGGCAATTTCAATAAGTGAAATGACGACGATTTTGTCCTAAATCGCGTTCTCGTACAGCGATATGTGTGTATGTGTGTGTGTGTGTATGTTACGTTTACGCGCGTAAAATCGAATCGATAAAGCGACGGACAAACGCGAAATTGTACCCCGGTTTATTAAATGTACGTTGGTTTATTTTATATTTACCCTAAAAAATTACCGTTTTTATACTACGTAATGTTGCTGCGGCTAGTAATTCGTTTATAGACTACGCTAATTTACATTTCGTTACTACAAAGGTCAGTACCGAGTAGACCACAATAAACGCGGTTTCCCGATAGAGAAATTTCACCCCGCCTGGGTTCCCGTTGTCGAGTTTTCGTTGGAATATCGCGTAAAAATCCTTTTCTCGTCGCCATTTTCGTTTCTCGTACCGTCGTCCACCGGTACTAGGTAGCCGTGGTACGCGTACAAGAGAGATCCGATTTTTTATGCGCGTTTTTAACTCGTTCTCTTTCAAATCTACCACTACTCTTGTCCCGCGTAAACGTAACAGTTGGAACATATTTAATATAATATTGTCGTTTTTTTCTTTTTAACCGAAGCTTCGAAATTAATATAATTATGTTAATAATACGGTAAATGAATTAAAGGAACACGCGCACACACACACACACACACACACAAATATATACTATTATTTAAATCTGCGATTAAACCGTAAAAAATGGATTAACAGGTAGGTGTTCGGTATTAAGTTTAATTAGAAAATATACCTATGTCGAGTTAATATTTTTCCGGGTGTTTACACTTGGCTACATCAAATCAAAGATTATTTAATATTCGTAAATTGCACATTACTTTTCATCCCCGTAGGTTATTTTAAATGTCGGGAAAAATATAAGTACCCGCGGCACTTAAATTACATATTTATGAACGTAGGCATTTAAGTGGTTAAATGAAAACGTGTTATATTTATTTTTGTATTTACAAAAAACTTAATAGGGATTTTAAAGATAGGGAGGGTTAATATATCTCGTTACGTGATGAAACGTTCGTTTCAGTGATTTTAGCGTACAAATAAATAAACAGGAAACCTAGTGATTCCTTCGTTTCCGCGTAAACCCTCCAAGTAGTCAAAGTGTTGGAAACAAGGGACCTGGCACGTAGCCTGTCAATCAAATGCCACCGATCGGATTACCTTTCTAAAAAAAATTTTAGATCTTAGTACTTAATCTTCTTACGTGGTGATTGTGTTTTAGAGTTAAAATATTGAAATATTTAAAAGTATCCATAAAATTATCATATAAGAAACCAATAAGTGAATCGATCTCTATCATAAAGGCACGTTATTACTTTTACGTTAATGGTTTATTCGCGTTAAATTAATTTTTATTTTTATAAAAGAAAGGAGGATAATATTATCGAGGAATATTATAACAATATAACGTTTTCTTATTATCGTCGTACTAATTAATAAAAACAATTAAATAATTTTAAACACTAGAATTTTTAATATGTGTTTATTAAATAAATTGTTCGTTTCAAACTTAACGTTTATTTTTGGTAGGATTCTACGTCTATTATTAAAATTTGAAAATAACTTATTTTTTAAATAGAACAAATATCGTAAAAACGTATTTTGTAGCTAGTAAAACACTGTTTGTATATTGTTTAAACGTCTTTCAGAGAGTTTTTCTCTCTGAAAACATTTTAGCAGTATATTTAATGTGTTTAGTTTATATTATCAAAGGATCAATGTATTTATGATCAATAAAAAATGAATCTAATGACAACCATAATAAAATATAAATATATATTACATATTTAAACGAATAAACTATGAATTAATTTAATGGTATAAATAAAATTGTAATTAATTATTGTCATATTTATAGGATTGCTTACGTATCTGACTGATATAACAATTTAACGAGTTACTAAAGTTATTTTATATTTGATAAGCAATGTCTAAAATATGAATTTATACTAAGGACCAACTTGCTATCTGAAAATAAAGAGAATAAATAAGTTAAACATAACTTAAAATTCGTGTCTTTTCATAATAGTTACTCAAAGTATTATAAAGTATGACTTTAGAGTAATCAATTCCCAGTAAATAAATTATTCGTTTGTATATTTGTATTTATATTTGTATTTTTATTCTATTTAAATTTGTAAATATACGATATTACAAATAAAATTTGAAAACCCGTTAATTTATCGTCGATAAGTACTGAATCGTTTATAAATGAATACCTAATGAATTCAATAAAAATATTGGTGAAAATATTGGGTATTTTTTAATATATACTAGGCACAGGAATAGATATTATGCTAATACGGTGTACTATAAGGATTATATACATATATTACAGAGAATTAAAATCTTCCCGTTTTGAAAATAAAAAAAGATCATAATACAAAAAGGTATTACCTATATCGTAGGTTTTACAAACCGAACACGTCATGTCTGATATTAAATATGACATAGTGTACGAAACCTGGACATTAATCTTATATTCGAGTAGCTGTAGTGGCTGTAACGAGATATGTAAATTTGCGTGACGGCAGGTAACGCTAACTCTTACACCTTAGATCCCACGTATTTATGTATTCGGAAGTTCGTCTCTAATTTAATATCAATCTTCACGTCAGCGGCGCTATTAAAACGAATGTTTTCGAAACCGAAATCTTGAAGCCGATGGGGAGGTCTGATGATATAAATTCACGCTTGAACCGTGCAATATTGTCGAAATAATAATAGTAGCAATATGTATTGTCGATGACAGGTATTTACATAGGATTACTATATGGTCTGCGTTTGGGGTACCTCGTACATGATTTATGGACACCGCCATAAAGCATCACGTCGTCGGTAGATGCAATAAAAAGCATTAACTTCCTTCTATAGGTATAAATATACTTTTTTCCTACTAGAAAACCCGTTAGATTTTCCGCCGACTGTAAAAATATTGCTAAGATATCTCTAATGCCTAACAATAATGGTATAAGTCGAAATGGAAACCGCCGTAAACCATTGTGGGAACCGTGACTGGAATGGGTAACCTGGTCGAAGTCATAGAGTAAGATATACTCTGGACGTACATAATACAATTTTCCTACAATTTCTTCTGTCCTTGACGTATGTCTTTAATGTATGAACACAGACGTAAGGTCACGGACACCGATCATTCCCGAGTATTTTGCTGATTATATACTAATAGACATAACGTATAGATATAATGAGATTGATCCGATGATATTCTATACAACGATATATCCCAACGTTTAAATTTTGTCTTTAGTGCCTAATTGAAATTCTAATTGCTTTTGTAATATCCTAGATAAAACGAGAGAAATACGAGCTTCTTTTTATTCCGATTATTTATATTTTAAAACTTTTTATATTAAATATACTAAACATGTTATATTCGACCAATTATGAAATGAGCTAATAGTCGGGTTAGTTTTATCGAAATTATCGAAAATGCATAAATGTTTTCGTCGAGTATCAGGTATTCGGCAATATTTATTTGTTTAATAACTTCAAATGTCACGAATAATATTATCTTACTGGTTAGTATCAATAGAGAATTTAAAATCGTAATGGTACGACCGTATTATATTTGTGGTTACGACTGTTAAAAATATCATTTTAGTGCTAATGAATGTGTAGGTACGATCCTTACGAGTCGTATACGAAATTTACATATTTATTTTTTACGTATTTGTTTAACGTCGCGAATATATATAAATATTCGTTTATATATTTAAATTTGATGTAAAACCTTGTATCAAAATCAACATCCGTTCGTTAAAACTGCGTATTTTTATAATTTTTATATAGGAGTGTACGTTTTAGTTTTGTATAAAAGAAACATTAAATACGGTATATTGTACGCGTCTATTCTATGGTTTTTAGATGTTCATTTTTTATTCAGTAGAACTTTATCCACCGATCAGCTTCAGCGTTCGAGGATATTTCAAATGCACACGCATAACACCCTCGAGACCGCGGGCACCCCCGTTCCTTTGAATTCTATGGGATTGCAATCGGGTTCTTTTCTTATCTCTATGTCTGCGCTAGTAATCGGCCATCTAACAACGAGTATTTTATTATTTTTACTTGTGAAGGTTTTTTTAGAAATCTGGCGCCAATGGTAGGGGTGTCGCGGAATTCGTCTATACGCGCTACCTATATATGCTGAATCTTCGATTATATTACTATCACGATTGCCACTTTTATACCCTGTAAAAACACGATTGCTTTTTGGAGCTGCGTATAAAGACTTTCAATCAATTTTAAGTGGCATCCAAACCAGTTCTCTGTATGTGTTATAAATATTTACCTCCGAATAACCATGTTCTGTGTAGTGTATGTGTGTGTGTGTGTGTGTCTATGTCGGATGTTTCGCTTAGTCATTAAACGTTAATTTTTCTATCTCTTTTACTCTCTCTCTTTCTCTCTCTCCCTCTCTCTTATAATGTCGGCGGCTCGACACCTGCCATCATCGCGTGCATACGGAGAGGTCGTGCTGGGTATCGTAATCCTCGTATACGACGCTGCGCGCGCATATTTTTCTTTTATCTTTATCGGGCCTAAGAATATCGACTAATAATATCGTATATAGCGTTTTATACCGGAATACATTATATCTACATAATATAGTAGCGAAATTCCTCCAGTATAATTAAGTTATTTATCTAAGTAAACGTAAAATATACTCAAAGCCTTGGTATTTTTCCACGCGATTGAGGTTATGCCGTTCACCTATGTACTTACGCGTGCCAACTATTTAACCAATAAGCGATTACATATATATTAAAAAGAGAAAACTCGAACGACTCAATTAACTTCTATATTTACTTACACGCGATATTATTCGTAAGACGGATTTTTTTTTTATAATCAAATGTTCGAAATATGTATTGGATTTATGTCACTGGAAGTTTTCGTATTCACGTCTAACGTTCTATTTTTGGTGTGTCGCTAGCTGTCGATTATATAATTTTGGACACGATATTCCTCCGGGACGTTGTATATATAAATAACATTGGCCACATAATCGGCTGGCCGAAAACTAATATTTTAGGAACGGTTTATCGCGAATTCGTTTACAATCTCATTTCGTATACCCACAATGATATACAATTACGTATTATTACGACGTTCGTTTTAATATTTATCGATTAGAAACGTTAAATATTCCGAAATCAAAATGTCCGTGTAGTATTATTTTCAGTCTCGGGTTTGATAATTGGAGTTCGGCATTTCGCGTAAAGTGTTTCATTTTTAAGAACGTAACGAGTACACATTTAAGTGTTGTTATTCTCGAAACGGTATTCATTATTCTACCACGTAACCCATTGGATTTTGATTAGAATCACGTCGATAATAGTCTCCGTGTCTGGCGTCAGACGTTCACTGTACACGCTGTTGTAAAAACGATCACGCCCATGTGCTATTCGCCCGTAATACACTATTAAATATAGGGTCTCGTGATTTCCTGTGGTGGAATTAAATAACCGTAGCGACAGAAAGGTGATGCGCTATTTATATTCGTGAATTTTCTCCAGTTCAATTTATTATTATCGTGCTCGTCGCACGCACACGAACCATAACAGAGATCACCCTCGCGCTTATATGCCTTTGGGATGTCATGTAAACGTTTCAGGCCTCTTCTGACAAGCCGTTTCCTACTTGTCTCGTCTTACTTGGAAACCCGTCGCACTCGATCTCCATATTTATTATGTGTACTGTATACATTATGGTTTGGTTGTGTTGCTAATTATTATGCCACGAAAAACGTATATAGATTGAAGGTGAATGGTACGGGGAGGGAGGCTCTTTTGTTTTTAAGTTTAAATGTTTTCCAACCCCCCTCGTGTCAGAATCGGAAACAAAAGAATGTGCCGAGAATTAATGAAAGTAATTATTTCGAAAACACTCGCAGCATTATACGCGCATACACACACAGAGCGTCGTCTATGTAAAAACATTGTAGTCTAGACGAGGTCGTATAATTCATTTCACCACTCGAGAAGTATTAATTGTTGCTCTATATAAGTATAAGCGGGAGTACATTTTCGAATTTTCGGCAGCTGGACTTGTATTATTGTATTTTTCTACACGTTCGATATTGTCGGACGGGCCACAATATTTACTCTTGAGAAATTGTATTGTTCAACATTTATAACGAAATGACCACGATCTATTCGTTTTTATGTTCGTAAAACGTTTCGATTATAAAACTATTAAAAGTAGAAATCGATTTTGTCGTATCGCCTAACACGGTTAATGTCTTAATTATCGATTTCATCATTATATACAAAATAAACAAATCGGTTTAAAAAACTAAACTGAAATAACTTTTTAATTAGCGAAACGTCTAATTTGAGCAATAAGTACAATATTATTTTTCGTCGTTAATCTAATATTTTATTAGCGTATTTGTGATAAAATCGAACATTGACACGTGGTACTCGGGTATAAAAACAAAGTTTATGTCTATGTACGTTTATTTGTGAACAAAATTATTAAGAAAACCGATTGTTTTTCTATATATTTATTAGAAATTATTCGTCGTAGTGTATTCCCTTGATATTTGATGAAATTGCAAAGATTTTTTCCCTTCAATCGACTTGGCATTATGTATTCCACGTCCATACTGTTTGCGCTGTATAGAGGGTGTATATTTTTTTTCTTTCCTCGATATTTGAAAATAGTCTCCACTACTTCGTTGTCACGTTTTTTCTTTTTTTTGAAGGGGCGTAAGGATATTTTTACAGTTTCATTAATATTAATATGTCTATAATAGTTACATATACTTATGGACTTATTTTGGTCAATTTTGGATTTTAATGCCCACTAACCACTGAGTGATCAATATATTTGGTATTTGCTAGTTCAGTCCTTGAATATAGATAGTTAGAAAACATTTGGTTGTATATACGTAAACCGATAATGAGTTATATTACGTAAATTGTTCTAAGTACTCCAAATGTTATTTATGTTTGAATTGAATTGAACAATTTAAAATAACTTACGTTTAAAGCTACAAAATACAAAAAACAATACGCGGAAACAAAATTGAGTTTTTTTTTCTTTTTTAATATCTCGCGTATGTCCGTGTTTTAGTTATAAAATGGGTTCAAATATTCGTTACCAAATCTCAATTCCTATTATTATGTGAAATTATTCATAATTCTAGCGACCCTATTTTTGTATTTTATATATATATATGTACTTCGTTTAAAGTGGTTTAAAGTTACTTAATACTCGTAGGCGTTTATGTTAATAGTCGTTTTTAGAGTTAAAACGTTTTTGGCCATTTAGAGATCTATAAAATAAACCCAGTATCCCCGGTGTGTTTTGTATATAATATATATATATATATATATGAACTCGAAAAGGCGTGACTAACAAACGATGTGAAATAAAAACAGGGAAAAGTGACTGCGATGTTTTTTTTTATTATACTGTGCACTTCCCCGATGGCTCGCATTGAGGTAGTAGCAGTGACTGTAGCTATGTGAAAAAATTGTTTTTGCGTCACACATTACAATACACACGCGTGTGTTTTCTTTCTTGTACATGTTTTTTTTTGTTCTTTTTCCTATTCTCTGGAACGCGCGAAACAATACGACTAAGGCTTTTCAAACCCGATAAATCACATACGAAGGGTGTGTTTTTTCGCGGGAAGAAACCGAAATCAAGGGTGGTTTTGCACAAAACACAGGTAGCCAGTAGTATAATATATATATATATATGTGTGTGTGTGCGCGCGTACGTGCGTATGTGTATATTTTAACCCCGCTTTGCCGCTACACTAACAACAATAACGTACCGCCGTTTCACTACTACTACTACTACTACTACTACTACTACTACTACTACTACTACTATTGCTGTATATAATGTACTATAACCACGCGCTGCAAAAACTCAACAATAGCTCTTGCCCCGGGTCGATGGGGTCGACACGGAGATTTTCGGCCGATGGATAGACCGGTTCGAAACGTTCGGTGTGTACCTACCCCAGTAATGGGTTAATTATGTAAATTCCTTTTACTTAAAGCTGTTGGTTTTTTTAATAGTATCTCGAGGTGGCTATAAAATATAAAGGGGAGTCGTCGGGAAAACACCCTGGGATTATATCGGTTCGTCGTATTCCGTGCACCACCCGCGTTATCGACGAGCATGTGGAAAAATGTTTAAAACACTAGGCGTTTACTTTATAAATATTTCCCGGATAGTGCACAGATTACGCGCGAAAATCGTGCGCTTTCGAAATGTCTAAGTTAATTGACAACGTTCCCCGTGAAATAAATGTATAACGAAGTAACCGTGGTATTGGAGATAACCGACCGGTAAAGGTTCGCTTTATCAAATAATTTACGTTATTGCGAAATATATTATTTTCCGTTACCAATTTTACCGACTAAATTCGAAATGTTTTTAAACGTAGTAATTTATAATACGAAAATTACGTCCCGTATAGACTTACACGAGAACCGTACGCGTTGGTAATATAAATGGAAAATAATATTTTATTCCTTGAACGCGACTATAAATAATTACAAAACTTTTTTTATTTATACCGATAAACGAACAGCGCGTTTACGTTAGATTTGAAGTTGTATTAGTGCATTACCAGATTAGTAAACAGTTTTAGTTTTTATCACCGTGTGTTTACTCCTCCTATAATATTTGTGTTATCCGTTCAATTTCGAAAGTAAATTACTCGTATTAATTCGTCGAAATCGATCGAAATAGTTATTAAGTGTATTCCCATTCGAATAACGAATTCCGTTAGAAGAAGAAACTAATATCCATACCGCCGAATGAAATTATTATTCCAAACTTTTTTCAGAGTCCAACGCCCTTGTTAGTCGTAATTAAATTTAAAACGAACGCCTACAGCAGGCCGCAAAATAATTTTTATAAAAAAAAAACCCCCCCCGTCTAACTTTATTATACGGTGTCGGTAAATCTATTTAACTTGGAATTACTCCAAATTACGTTATAGGTATAGTACGTATTAAATTTGTGTTGCTAAACCCAACGGTTTAATTCGTTAAAAACAATTGACGATAATATATATATTAACTAACGCGTATTGAATTATGATATACAATTTTTATATTACGCCGCGCGCTTAAACCGACGGACTACGCGCGAGTTAAAAAACGCGTATTTTTTTTAAAAGTATCCGACTACGATGAAACGAATAGTATAGCTATAGAAGTATGCTCGTTTAATAACTCGTAAGTTTTGTTTTATGATTTATACGTTGTTACTTATTTAGTAATTTATTATAAAAAACGCGTTACGTTGCCTAAAAAACAAAATACCAATAATTGAACTATCGTCTCGTAATGTTCGACGCACATACGTAATAATAATCGGTACGTGTTTGTTGGAAAATAAAACGTATTCCTTTAAGTAAATAAGTTATATAAACGCGTAAGAATTATTACAAATATAAAAATTTAAACGCCGCCGCCTATAATATATCACGCGCCGCGCCGAGAACGAGTTACGCGATATTTCACTAATATATTATATTGTTTTACGGACTTTCGGTGGGTTAAACGTTCTTATTTATGTGACCGCGCGCGTTGTACGGACGCGTAATATTAATCGAAATTCCACGCCCGATTTTGACGCCAGGGGGTGACGTGGGGGGGGGAGAGAACAGAATCAATTGCTCGCCAATCGATTTTGTTCCCCGTGGGAGGTTTTTGTAAAATCACGACACACCGTTATAATAATACACCGAAAACCCGTCACGCGGCCCGGTCGGGCTACACGGAGGGTCGCGAATTCGGCAATAAAAACCGCGAATAATCCTAGATGAAACAAATCGAGCGCGTTAGGTTAGGTCCGTACTTAAGGACCGGTCATTAAAACGTACCCTCGGGGACATTCCGACGCGTTTTTATACGCGCGCGCCTAAAACGGACATTTGCCGCCAAGATTATTTACAAGAGACGGGCGATATCTCTTTTATTTCACGGTGTTCGTCGATTCGAACGCGTCGCGAAACGTTTATCCGCCCCGGGGCCGTTTCTTCTCTACACGACGAAAAACCAAAGCCGCTGACGTGCCTGCCCGCAATTAACATAATTTCATCGTATCCGTCAGACCCCACACGCGGCGTAAAAAAGCTACCGACGACGTTTCCACGTTAATATAAGCCGCGGCGTTTTATTTTACTTTGTAACGTTACGTTTACTTTTTTATACGGGTACACAACAACGGAGATTATCGCCATCGTCCGCGGAAGACAACCACGAGATGTAATCTGCTCCTCAGGTAGTTCGCCATCGTAATCCGATACGTGTTCACTAGACTGGACGACATTTATATTTTCATAAATTATACCGGTTTTTGCTTATTTTATATATATATATATATATATATATATATATATATATATCTCGGAATTCTTTTATTTTTGTGCTGTGGACTGCGGCGACCT
>JAIPRN010004784.1:0-13289 GCA_025469175.1 Geopemphigus sp. TES_GeoC_2020
CTATCCAATCTTAACGACCCGTGTGTTCCTGAACGGACCCACTACCAAATCTTAACCGTCTACCGGAATACAACCAACGGCGGTTTTTCAAATGCCCAACCGTCTCAACGGATGGTGCACAACATAATGCTAGAAATTTAACCTTTATTGTCCACTATTTAATTTAATGAACAATATTTCAAGTCAACAAAAAAACAAAAATTTACTATAGAAGTATTCAATAGCCCCATTTAATGTGTAGTCATAGGCATTTATTAACTTACATTGCTAACATTTATATAAAATCATCAAACATTATCGATTTGTTTTAAATACAATAATTATTAAAATTAGTCAAAACAAATATGGAACTTCTCCAATTGGCAATATATGAACATATGTTTTGCAAGAGATACCAATACAGATAAGAATGTGTAAATAAAATCAGTTTTAAACAGTAAAATAATTTTACAATTTTAATCAGTTTGCAAATTAATTCCTAGTAAATTTTAAAAGGTACGATGATTCAAATAGCATTAAATTCCAGTTTTATTTCTTGCCCACTGGTACACCAATCTAATCTTTACAATTGTACTCATGTTATCGAAAATTTACATCAGTATAATAGAAATGAACGAATAAGGCTGGAAAATAAAATTGATTATAATTTTATTTAAAAAAATATAAATTCTTTAGTTCATAATTTTTATACATTAAATCCGTTGGAACAACACCTAAACAAAAACTTCTACTTTATACGAAAACTACGTCGTAGAATATTTGTTAATATAAAGTCTACGGATAATCGGCACCCAGTAAGTATATATTAGAATTATACGAATATTACGCTCAACCTAAATAAATATGTTTATTATTTACTAGGCAATATTAGAGTCTGTGCATCAAGTTTTACTCCTAATCGATCAACAGTGATTCCTAGCTTCTATTTATAAATTATATACATTTTCCTAAAAAAGTTTTAAAAGTAAAAAAAAATTAACTTCTTTTCCATTAAAAATTATCTTATTTTATTAGGGGGTGCAATTATTTGTAATTTTTAATAACACTTTAGCGAATGGTAGTATATTTTATATATATATAGACAAAACTTTCATTTTAAATTGGAGAAAATCATTGTTATTATCATAACTTATTTAATTATGCAAAACACAAATTACGTATATGGTCAATTCTTTCATAATTGATAAATATTTATACGTTGTAAATAATTGTTTTATTTTGTTATTTAGAAAGAATTAATAGTAAGTTATTAAATACGAATTAAACAAAGTAATAAAGGCAGAATAAAATTATATATAAATATGTTACACTTGTGTTATAAACTATAATATATATATATATCAAAACATGATCATAGTTCATTAATAAGATGAAACAAAATACATTAACAACCAGTTGGAATATTTTAATATATTTTTAATATTATCAGGGGAGCAGGCAATCATAGACCATATATTAACATTTAGTTTATGAAGGTTATTTAAATGTAAAAATTAGAAAATTATTTTTTGTTGCATTTCTATAAAAGTAGTATACAAAATATAAGATACAGTATTAGATAATATTTGCTTAAATATTATTTTTCTTAACATTCTATAATTTAATAATTAAAAGATCAATTACATTTATAATTATTAATTTATAATTTATTATTATATTAATCCATCGTATTTATTAATGAATGTACAATAAAATTTATCGTTCATAAAACACATTAAAAAAAGTGATGTCTTAAAATAAACATTGAACTTGAAAATAACATTTCAGTAAATAAAATTGCAAAACCGATAAATGACCTAAAAAAATATGTTACTATAATGATAATTTTCAAATATTAACCTATTAATAGTTTCCAATAGACATAAACGTTATCATTGGTATTGATATATTAATATAGTGATCGATGTGATTCCAAATTCTTACCTTCGTTATATTCATAATCGATATGTCTTTCTTCTAAGAATTTATTATTCACAATTGTTTATACAAAATACTAAGATCTATAACAGTAATAAGTAGACATTTTTGAGCTGTTGAGGAGTTATTCCTTTATTTTGTGTATTATATTTATTGAATCAAATACTCTGGTATATATAAACATTGTGAGGAAATGTCTCGTTTAATAAATATTATTATCGTGCAACAATATATATAATATGTTAATAATATTTAAGTGGAACAACACTTAAGTTAATATACATTCTTAATAATAATGTAATCTATCATTATATTTTGTAGCCTGTTTAAGTAAGATTGATAGTTATCAGGATGTTTTTATTTCGTTTGTATTTTTAAAGTCCATCGCCTATATAATATATTCAATAATCTATATTTATTGAATGAAAATCTTGATCTACATTTGAACAATTCTTGCTTCAATATTATATATTATTATTTACATCTACACAATGCGTCCCATAAGTTTTGAGACTAAGGTTTTAACTTAAATCCCATTATTCATATTTGTTATGGTTTGTATCTCCTTTATTAGGAATAATATTAATTTTATAGGTATATGATCGCTTTTGTTCATTTCAGGAAGTACGTTTCATTTGAGTTATTAATCTATTGAGATACTGCAAAGCGTAATATCTATGCAGAATAGATTACCGTTTTTAAGATTAATGCGAGTGTGAGTTGAATTTAATCTAAATTTACTTAATCTTATTTTAATGCGCTACTAATCGGCTGGAAAATATTTATCAGAAATTAAATATAAGAGGGAAAACTTAATTCTTTAAAAAAGCACCGAGAAGTAAAATCACGAATAGATTTATGCAAAGCGTCATAAAAATGTCAAGAGCTGTTTCAGGACCATTGTGTAAATATCATTTATGCATGATGTTCAAATGATGATATAAAAATACAAACATTGTCTGATAATAAGCTTTGGGAAATTAAAAAATAGGTGTCCTTGATTACAACGAGGGACAAGAAAACTAAATCAATTGTAAATTATATATTTGTTTGTAAAAATCAACCTGATCATAAATTGTATAATAAATATGTTTAATTTAACCCAAAATACACGAAATGTTATTTAATTCAAAGTCAAGAAAAACGATGATATCCTCGATAGATTGAACTAATCTTCATCACTTGATATATAACAATCACAAACTTGCTTTGGGGTTTGTAAATGAGAGAAATCTAAAACAAGAAAATAATTATTATACTTATATAATACATATATTTATGTGTTTATAAGAACATGTAATTATATGTGTGCATATCATTATTTCGTTTAGTTTACATAAAGAAAAATATGCTTTACACGAGTATTGTAAAATTTATATATAAAATGAACTGCCCCTCGACCTTTATGGTGTATCTACTATGCTGAAAAAATTCCACAGAAAACACGTTCAAAAGCAATGAAAACATTGAAGCTCATGGACACAACCACTACAATCAAAAAAACACCAAACGTGTCGATTTCTATAGAGCCATGACCTTTCGAAGCCTATATAACCCGATCATAACGCCTCTCACCCGGGCAGTCAAGCTAGGCCCTGCAGTCAATCCAGGCCCGCATAGCCAAAACGAGAAGTTGACACGGACTGCCGGCCGGCCAGTGACGAGTCTTCCGTCCACTCGTGCGATAGAGAGGAGTCCCTCAGGTGGAGGAGTTTCTCGTCGAGCAGGGTAGAAGAGATTATCGTCGGCGCAAGTTCAAGGCATCTAACGGCGTTCCGGCCACGAGTAATCAGCAACATTCAACAAGTCGGTACTCCAGAGGACGAGTCCAGCTTTTCGCCGTTAAAACACTTGCGTTTTTATTTCAACATTTGTCGGTGGATTCATGGAACGAAGGCACTGACCCAATCTTTTCCTCATAGCTCTGCGCAACCTCACGAAGTTGAACACGGTCAGCTGGGTAAAAGAACACCATTCTGTTCGGTTTTACCCTCACTCTTAATTGCATTCGAATATTTCAATTATATTCGTTTTTACGACACTTCTTGATTAGGTTCCTGAATAATTTTCGTATTCACAACCTTGAGGTAAATAACTGTAATAACTCCATTAAACTTTCCTCTGCTCGTCTATTACCACGTACCTCTCCCAATATTCTCCTCCTACTTCCCCTTCACACAGATCTTATTATTCAATATATTTTTTTTTCTACTTATTTTTATTTTTATTTTATTTTCTTGTTTTTCGAGTTTTTACAAACATAAGTATGAGGGAGTTATGAATATAAAAATATAAGGATTAAATTAGGGAAAATAAATAAAGGACTTTTAATTATACAACATTAATTTGTGCTATATTTAAGCTTTAAATTGTAGTTAATCGTGATACTTACAGGTTACTATTTGATCTATTTTTACGAATTCTTCAATAAAATAAATATGGTATTTTCGAATATAGTCTAAAAAAAATTGCTTAATTAACAATCTTATTGTAAATGTAAAATTTTGTTAAAAAACATAATCAAATATTCATTGATATTTTATATTTGAGATTTATCCACGGTTTATAATAAAAATAGTTTTTAATAAGTTCAATCAAACATCTATGATATTTGTGAAATATATTTGACAGTAAATATTATTTCATATCGATTTTGGCTGATATTATTCCAAATATTGACATTGATAATAATTAGATAATATTTTAAATGTGTTAATTTGTATACAAATATAAAATTAAAAGAATTTAGTAAAGCATTATTTTTAATTTTAAGACACAACGATATATATATTTTCATCGTAAATTTCCCTGGCATTTACCCTATATATTTGGGGTCTCCCAACTTCTCCTTAAACATAACCAAACCATCTTAATTTACTCTCCCTAATTTTATCCATTATCGACGCTGCTTTTATGCTTCCTCCTATATATTTATTTCTTATCCTATCTTCTCTTGTCACACAACTCATCCATCTAAGCATTTTTATCTCAGCTACGCTCATTTCCTGCTCTATTTTCTTGTTCACTGCTCAAAACTCTAAACCATACAGCCTAGCTGGTCTCATTACAACCTTATAGAACTTGACTTTCAGTCTCATTGGAATTCTCTTATCGCACAGGACACCAGACTCTTCTCTCCATTTTATCTACCCACATCTAATCCTATGTTTTACATCCTCCTCAAACCCCCCGTTCTTTCGTACAATGAAATATAAATACTTTTGAATCTCAACCTCCTTCATATCGTCACTATCTTTTGTCATCCCTTTTCTCGTTTCATCTACTTCTTACTTTTCCTCAAACTTATACTCTATATACTCTGTCTTATATCTATTTATACTTTATCCGTTCTCTTCCAGAGCTAATCTCCACACATCGAGTCTTTGATTTACTTCCTCCCTACTTTTCCTACCAACACAATATCATCCGCAAACAATATACACCATGGTACCTCCCCCTGTATCATCTTTGTAACCACATCTATTACTACCGAGAAAAGGTAAGGGCTTCAAGCCGATCCTTTGTGCACACCTACTCTCACTTTAAAACCTTCCATTTAACCACATACACTTTTAACGCTGGTACACGTTCCTTCATACATATCCTCTCTCATATTAATATATGTTTATGTTATTCTTTACCTCCTTAACGCCCACTTTAAAACCTCTTTCAGCACCCTTCTCATACGCTTCCTCTAAATCTATAAACACCATATAAAGAATTTTCTTCCTCTCCTTATATTTTACCACAAGTTGCCTCACACAAAACAGTGGTTTTATAGCTGACTTCATTGGCATAAAACCAACTTGATTTTTGGTCACTAACGTCTCTCTTCTTATTCTCATATCTATGAATATTTTACAAATCCTCATAATATGGCTCATCGGCTTTATACCTCTATAATTATTACATTCTCATTTACCTTTAAATATCCGTATCACGACACTCTATCTTCTCTCGTATGGCATTTTCCTCTCCTGTATAACTTTATTAATAAGATTTTTTAACCACCTTGTGCCAAAATATTCTAACATTTTCCACACTTCCACAGGAACATCATTTAGACTACCACTTTTTTCTTCTTCATCACCCTCATAATCCCTCTACTTCTTTCCGACAAATAAATCCGTTAAACCTTCGTTTCGCGGGATATCTTCTGCCGCCTCCCATGGATACTTTTCATTCAGTATTTTATCATAATACTCTTTCCGTCTCTTTTTCACATTCTCATATTTTGTAAGTAGCCTCTTATCGTCACTTCTAACACACCAAACCTATAGAAAGTCCTTTGATCGATTCTCTTTAATCCTAGCCAATCTAAAATTTCTTTTACCCCTTTCTTAGTTTCCAACCTATCATGCGATTCCTCATATTCACAACCGCCTTTTTTGCGTCCTTTCCCAAACATTTATATTCTATTCAATCCTCCATCCGTCTGCTAATTTGCCACTCCTTGAATTGCTTCCTCTTTTTCTCTATAATCCTTCGAACTTCCTCATCCTGCCACCACGTTTCTTTATGTTCATGCAAACTACTCCTGCTCTTCCTTATAATGTCTTTTGCTGTGTCTTTTACCTAAGTATCAATCCTATTCCACACCACATTTGAGTTCCCCTCAATATTCCACAACCATTTTCTTTCACCTTGTTTACAAACACCTTTTATTTTCACTTATAATGATATATATATATTATATATGTTAATTAATATGAAATATTATTGATATTTTAAGGTTATTTTATTTGTTATTTCATTCACATTATGTTTATATAACTTAATTTTAAATTTTTTTATAAAATTTTATTCTAAAATGTTAAATTTTAATTTTGTTGTTACATATTTTGTTAAGAAATAAATTGAAGTATATGAATTGCTACATATTCGTATATACATATAAATTTATTTATTTATTAATCGTTATGCTTACCATCTTTATCGGTTACTGTAGTAAATGGTTTAGTAAGAAGGCTATTTTATATTCAGAATAGCTAATTTTTTGCTTATTGTGTGAAAAATGAATTTAAGTAATTCATATGAACTCTTTAGTTTATTAGATATATAAAATACTTACAAATTGGAGCATTATTATATCCTATAAAGATATTTAACTTATAAATATATATTTATATTAGTTATAAATATTATAGCTATTATATTTATATTAATATAAATTTCAATGGAGGCAAATTATGTATTGATAGGCTTTGATTCAAGTTGAGATTAAGAAAGCAGGAATTTTGAGCTCACTTTATTTCAGAATGAAAAAAAAATTAACTACACAAATTTTTTAATCGTCTTCTTTAATAAAGAAAACATGATTTTAATTTTTAATTGAAAATTAATAAAATATTGAAATCGCAAATTATGATTTAATAGAAAGTACGTAGATGTTGTAATATTAATTTTAATTAATGTATAAAACGTAAATAAGACATAAAATGTATGACTTACATTAAATTAATTCTTTATCATAATATTTATTTGCCAAATCATTGTGACTAATCAATCGTATTATTCATAGTTGATTATCTCTTTTTCGTTGGAAATTGCGAATAAAAGGAAATTTTATTACTACCTTAATTAATACATGGTTTTGTAAGATAAATGAAAATTTTGAAGACACATTAGATTTTTTAGTAATTAATACGTTTTATAGAAAATCCACACATATTTAATTTAAGAAATTAAGATTTTATTATCTTATAAATATGTAATATTAATAATAAATATTTACTTTTTAATTTTTATAAATTTTAGGAAATAAGAATTTTCTGAATTATTGATAGATATTCTGAATTGCTCCAATTTATTTTATGCCATAATTGCCGAATTTTATGTTAGATTATTATTTAAAATTTATTTTGATAACACCGATGTAGTAAAGTAATACTATAGTTTGTGGAAATTCGTTATCATTCTTATGTATTTTATATTCAAGATATCTACATAACGGGTAATTTATCAATATTGTTTTGATTTTCCGGATTATCCATCTATTTTTTTTTCTTTACTGTTTTGGAAACATTGCAGGGCCCATCTTCAGAGAAGTTACCTCTCATCTTGTCATGGAAAGTAGACTGGACAGTTCTTCTCTGAAGGTGGGAACAGCAATGGTTCCGAAATTTAGGATATGGATAATTTCGAAAAAGAAAACAATAATAATAGTGGTACCCTTGAATGCTCTAATAAATGAATCAAAATCCTTATCGTTTATACGAGTTCTATTTTGACAAAATTTTATCAGTAAGTTAATTGATATATAAACTATGTATTTAAATGAAATTCGATTGTGTTTTGTTAAAAACTTCAATAAACATTTAATCATTTATTATTAAGTCAAATTTTGGAATACAAATTATTGTTATTTTGACTTGTTTTTTATAAAATTAACATCCTTGTTTTTCAATGTTTGTAAAACTTTTTTTGCATTTCACATGTTGTTACTGCTAATGTGTCTAAAGTTTATACATCAAATTGTTATGTATACATATAATATTGAACTATGGTTGTACCAAAAATATATTATCATATTCTAAATAGTTAGTTTCAATCATTCTTCTAAATGGATGTAATTAAATAATCGTAGTGTTCATACGTGATTATTTAATTTTTCGTAGAAAATTGTGAATAATAGTCATTTTAATACTTATATTAGATACACGTTTGTGTATGCTAAAATAATAATTCTTAACAATTAAAAAATATTAAAAAAAAGAAATTTGGAAGAGACATAAGATTTTGAAATTATCATTACGTTTTAAAAATGGAGTCATGAATATGTTTTTAAAATAACAAAATCGTTTATAGTTATAATAAATATAATTTATTATTAATTATTTTATTATATTCTGAAGTATAAATTTTGAATTTTTTTCTTAAATATTTAGTTAAAGAAACTGTACATATTGTAAGATATTTATTATACTAACCAGTAAATAATGTCGCTATAAAAATAAAAAAAAACAATTTTCGTTACAATATGCATACACTGTTTATATTTAAATTTTATTGAAACAAAAACCATATGGTATGCATATTTTTCAAGAGTACAAATTTCAAAACGATTTTATATTAATGAGCCCTTATTCAAGCAGAGAACAAAAGCGCTTATTGTTTAAGCTCACTACATTTTAGAGGTTATTAAAATATTTATTTATAACGAAATGTACAATTTAACAAAACATCGGCAATTTTTTAAGAATATTCCAGGAATAAACTGATTTGAATAAACAAACATGATGTTAGATAAAATATAAATATTTTTAAATTTATACTCTGGAATATTATATATAAAAGAATCGAAAAAAAATGTAATAAGTAAAATTATAATAAATTCATATATATATATATATTTAATAAAATATTTGTATTTGACGTTCCAAAAAAAAATGAATACAAAAAATGTTTAAAATGGAATATAAATCAAAATTTTATTGATTATGTATCTCTTCTATCAAAAAAAATTAGAAAGAAAGTTTATTTAACAATAATAACATACATTTAAAATTTATTAACAAACAAAACGTTAATAAAATTAAAAATTAATTAAAAATTTTTTCAAACCAATTAATTTTGAGAAAGAACTTAAGGTAATGATGTAAAGGAAGATTAGAATTTTTTTTAACAATATATTTAAAAATATTTCAATAAAATGTTCATGATTTTTCTTTTTTCAAGTGCGAAATTCATGGCTTTTACATATTTTATATAAATTATATTTAACTTTTCTTAGAATGAGATTTTCCAAGCATAACTGTTATACCATTTGTAATAACTAGGGTTCAGATATTAATGCTGTTTGTGTTTACAAAGATATCGTTGGTTCAAAATTCTAATTAACAAGTCCGTCCCCCATTGCGTTTCATAATATAGCAGTCAGTCGTATAGTATCCGCCGCCGGACAAACAAATCGAATTTTGTATTATATTAATAGTCGTCGTCTTTTCCGGTATAGTATGTGGCTGTTTTTTTTTATATTAATTACTTTAATATATATGTAGTGAATTGTAAGAATTTCCACAAGAAATGTAAGCCGGTGGTTTTATAAACAAATGCTATAATCGTATATATTAAACTTTACCAAATGTCAAATTATGCTTTAAAATTGATAAAATGAGGTTATTAATTATTAATTATTACGTCGGTCTAATTGAAATCAATAAAATTTTAATTGATTTGTTGATATAGGTAAAGCTGTATAAAGTTGAGTATATATAATTTTATCCTTTCTATATTCAAACGTGTTAATAAAATGAGAAATAATCTATAAATGCAAGCATGCTCAAAAATGTAAAATGAAAGTATATATAAAAAATATTTGCTAATTAGAATTAGTGAATTCGAGAAAAATGTTGTATTGGTAACAAGCACACCCTGAAAAAAATTAACCATGCAAAACCTTAACCATGCAAACTCTAATCATAAATAAAAAATTTAACACAGGAATTGTATTATTCGTTTAATTAAGGTAATTTTAAATGGCTTATAATATATTAAAAGGCTAATATTTAATTATTGTAGACAGGCACTGATATAAATATCTACTCACGTTCATCCAAATATCCATGTTCCATAGCTTTACTCATAGTATCTATAACAGCGAAATGCACGATTAGTGCAAAGGTAAATTATTTGTTTTATATCATTCGAGTGTGTATTTTTTAATTTTTAAATAAACTATAATCATAAAAATAACAATAATAAAAATAATAACAATAACATTAATTCGATGTATATAATACAGCTTACTTCTAAATAAAAATAAAGCATCTAAACAATTATTCGAAAAAAAAAAATTAATATGCGCCAACAAAATCAATATAAAATATATATAATCTTAAGAAAATCGTTCAATATATATTTATAGTTAATAAAATACAATATAACTTCAAAAATATATATTTTTACACTCGAAATCAATAAAAAATCTGAATATATTAAATATTTCGAATCGTAACTATACGGCATTTGATTAAATTTCAAGATTATTCTCGTACTCAAGATCCCAAACATTAACTATACTAATATCTTAAACAAATTAATCCCAATATATTTTACATTTTCTTTCGCCGATTGTTTTCCTATGTTTTTTTTATATTGTTTTATTTCTTTATCTTTTTTGGTTGTTACAGAATATTAAACAACATATGTTAATTAATAACTTTAAGTCATAGAATTAGAATAAAACTTTTTAGTTATGAATGGAGTCGACGTTAGATATTATGAATTAAAAATCTTAACCCTTTAGGTTTAGAGTATATGCAAAACATGTTCTCATTATTAAATAATATGAATACAAATTAAGAACGAAATTGAAATATTAATTTACTGATATGGGACACCTACTCCTAGTTTTACCAATAAACTTAATAATTATATCGATGCGTTTATCAAAATATTAAAAATATAAGGATATAATTTATATAATAAAATTAAACGTAACACTAAAGAAGAGTGTAAATTCGACATAGTGTAAGTGGATAAAATAAAAAATAAAGGCTGTTAAAATATCTTAAAGAAATATTTTGTTATGATAATAACGCTATAATAAGCCTAAATAACATTTTAAAATATATTAATAACGCAAACCAAATAGAAATCCTTTTGGAATTTCTTACCTTCGCAAAATTTTTGCGTATGACCATCTTTATAAAATAATTAAAACAACGTGTACTATAATTTTTTTAAAAAAATAAGGAAATACTAAAACTATTTAAAAGATGAAAATTCTTAACTGAAATAGTTAACATTTTATATCGAATTAAAATACGTTAAAATTTCATAAAATTATAAATTTACGTAAAAAATTTGTAAATTACGTAAAATAATTATGAAACTAATGCAAACCTTTCAAATTTTTATTACACCATTCTTTTGGACTATCAATTGGGTTTCTAACATATGGATTATTATAAACTATCAAAAAAACAATTCATTAGAATTAGATTATCATACAGATAGACGCTGTAATAAGACATTTCAATATACGGACTATATTCTGATATTGCATGGTCACCATTTACAAAAAGGTAATGATAGTAATATCCAACTTCGTCTAAAACAATTACAAATTATTTTGATTTCAAATGATATCAGTACACAATATATATATATGTTTATGTGTGTATGTGTGTATGTGAGTATAGGTGAGAGTATAGTATATTGAATTTTAAATTTCAACGTGGGTAATTATTTTATTTTCATTTTTAATAGAAAAATTTAAAAATTTTAAAAAATTTTAATTTAATCGTTTATACTTCGTGTAATCAGATATGAAGTAGACAATATTTTATTATTATAGGTAAACTTGTCAAAATAATGATCGTTTACAAATTCTTAAATATTTTTAAATTAATTAACATAATTATTGAAGTTAGATATTTATTGCAATATAAAGTTTATAAATTATGTTCTTGTCTGATGTGACAAACGAAAAAATATTTATTAAGGCATAAAACACGATTATTTATATTGTGTAGTACGTATTGATTTCAGTGAATTATTTCTGTATATATTAAAGTTCGTATAATTAAAAGATATGTATTATAAATATAATTTACAATCTTTCGTTGGACTTGAATGTTGTACTAGCATGAAATAACCAAACAATTTGGTTTCATATAAATTTCATGTAATCCAAAGAGATTTTTAAACAAAATATTTAAAATTCTTGAAATATATAAAAATTTGTATTAACACCTCACCTAAATTCAAGTACGCATGCTTGAAAGCATCTAAAGCACTGGAATTAACTTGAAAGAATACCCAATAAGTTCAGTTGAAATATAAAGTTATGCGTTTAGAATGAACGTGGTTTCTTAGGTTTTTATTGAAAATCGTACAACTAAGCTAACCAAAGGAGTATAAAATATTGCTTACTATCAAATCCTCCAATATTTGTCATCGATTCTAAATTATAATTATTTATCAAAGGATAATTTTCACGAAAATATATAAGATTGTAGCAATTGTACTACATAAATTATTTTATTGTATTTATGATCATATCAAAAAAAAGGATGTCAGTATAAAATTATAGTTTTTATAGTATACAAATTATTTTAATTATTTACGATTAAATTATGTCTGATTTTGACTTTAATATTTCTGTGTGCTTTAAGCTTTCAGGCGAATAAGCCTTTATGCAAATAAGGATTATTTATATATACAAATATTTCTATATTTTTATATTTAGTTTCAATGTGTTTTCAAAATATAATTCTATAAACCATACTACAATACGCTGTATTTGTATAACTAACAAATAAATACGTAAATAAACGCATAAAATAATTTTTAACACTCTTAATTATTTCATTACACATTCATAGTAATTGTTGTAATTATCTTAGTTCATTGCGCTTTTAATCGGC